>JAAOAQ010000509.1:0-31920 GCA_013396025.1 Fusarium phyllophilum
GTATTTAGGAAGTTATTTAGTATTAAGTAAAAATAAGTATATAAGTAATAGACTTAAGCCATAAAAATCTTTTCTAAATAGTAAGTTAGTTAAACAGTACTACTAAGAGATTGAATATCTAGTTATTATTTTTATAAAAAAATCTTAATGAACTTGATTGCTTAGTTCCTTCCCTTCCATGCAGATTTCACCAGCTCATTAACCTTGGTAAACTTGTAGTCCGGAAAAGTCTGATTCCATTCATCTGAAACTGTCCAAGCTCCGCGATGGAAGGCAGTCAGAGTACCAATGACCACCATCTTAGAGAAAGCTTCCACCTGATCCTGGGGAACAGATGGCAATGGAAGTCGGGGGTAATTGTCAGTCTTGAGTTCCCCAGCTGCGAGGTCTTCCATCTTGAGCCACTCGATAATAAAAGGCTCTCCTGGGTAAAGTCAGTACCTTTGGCTGCTTCTGACTGACCGGTATACTTACCTCGGAGTTCTTCTCCAATCTTCAAAAGCTGTCGGATGGTGATACGGTCACCACTGATGCCTCCGATTACGGGCCATTCTCCCTCAAAGTCGATAGCCTTGGTGACGATGTTGGCAATGTCATTGACACTTGTATACGTGATCTCATCGTCAAGGGTACCTTCGACAACTATCGCATGTTTCTTGACGAAATCGACGTTGACGACGGTAGTGGTGATGTATTTTGCAGTTTTGTACGGGTGGCAAAGGTAATCCATGAAGCCACCAGGCTGGAACAGTGTATACTCGAGGACCTAATCGGCGAATTTAGCTCCTGTAGTGAAGAAAGTATCTGGGCTATGCAACCTTTTTATCAGTGTTTAGGTTCTTGAGATACTCTCTGATCTCAATCTTGCCGCTGTACCATGACATGACGTCGAGTGAGTCTGCTAGTTTGGCTCCTCTGCAACACCGTTAGCTCTAAAGAATTACATAAAATGCATAGTATTCAGGTAAAAGCTCACGTTGCCCACTCGGATGGAGCGAATCTCTTTACTCCAGCCTCGGCAGCTGCGTCAATAAGTCGCTTCTGGGTCTCATTGCCCGGGTCTAAATGGACGGCAAGGAAAGAGAGAACGGTTTCGACGCCACGGAATAAATCAATAAGCTCGGACTTGTTTTCGTAATTAGCTTTAATCCAGGTGACGCCTGGGAGCTCTGGAAACGTAGAAGGGTCCTAGGTCTATCAGTCACCAATTCTAGCAGGCGGGTCATGAACCCCGATGTACCTTGCGGACAAGTGCAGTGATATCATGCTTTCCAGTAGCGACAAGCCTATCGAGAATCTCTCTAGCGAGCTCTGAAGATGGTTAACAATTGGGGGAGTGCGATGGTAAGGCCAAACTTACCACTCGAAGCTCCTGCGATAGCGATTTTGACCATATTGAATGACTTCTAAGTGTAAGTAGGTAGATGGGAATAAGAGTATTGTGAAGCTGTTGTGTTTTTGTGAAGCGAAGAGGATCTCATCTTTATACCTATGCTTTTGCATTAATGATGGGTCCCTTTTGTTTGTTAATTCCCAAGCCCAGGGACAATTTTTACTCCGAATACGTAACCGCGATCCTTCAGCCTCTTGGTGATACTGAGTCGGCCTGAGCTGGCTCCGGCGGTTACGTGATCGGGGTAATTGGTGCCAATCTCCACCCAATCAGGTCGAGGCATCCTCTGCTTACTCTTCCACTTCATTCTGACAAATCCAATATTTGGACAGTAACTTGTCAAGACATTAAATCCTTTGACCAGTAAAAGACCAAAAAGTAACTTATAAGTGACAACATGGGTATTGTAGAGCCTCAAGATGAACTGACGGTGAGTTTAGTCCTTGCGACAACGTCCAGACGCTAACACGGGCTTTCAGCGTCGTCGCGAGCGAGGCCGACGCTCCCAAGCAGCTTTTCGCAAACGACAGGCCGTATCAAACCATGCGCTAGCAGATCAAAATGCGCGTCTTAAGCAAGGCATCCAGAGATTGCTTGGTGCGGTTCAAGGCGATGAGCGACCTGACATGATTGGCATCTTTCGTGAGCTTGCCTTGGCTGCTGATCTTGAAGTTCCACCAAGCGTCTCCCGGATAGAGACAGCGCGTTCAAACATCAAGGCTTCGGATAACGGCACTACCACTGCAGACGTAAATAGCTTCCAGAGCTTGTTCAGCGACGTTCCTCTGCCGGTGAACCCTTCGCAGTCCACCCAGTATCGTCTGGAGTGCAGTATGTGGCTAGACCCATTGCATTACCTAGGCGTCTCGCTCCCTCCCCAAGACATCTTGCCATATCTCGGGCCAGGTGCAGAGACTTTTGCAGGCCTTCTCTTCTGGTCAGTCATGGAACATTACCAGACAGTATGCACGCAACACAACGCCAAAACAGTCATCCAAAAAGGTCTGAAGCATTCAAAAGCGACTCAAGATATCAAGCCCTCTTTCATCGAAACAATGGCAAAGGCGAGGGTTGAGTATAAGCAAACAGGCTCAATCAGCCAAGCGCATGCTGTCGCTGCTGAAAAGGATCTAGGGCTTGTACTTTACAATCTCATCGAGACAGAGTATCGTTCCACGGGTAAGGATCCAGATCAATGGCTATCGTGTATTGGGATTGAGAAACGATTGAAGAAGACAATGAGTCATGACGAGTTAGAGAACATGCGAAAGGCTGTACTTGGACAAGGGAATACAGGGCTGCACTGTTTACTGGAAGATGTCAAGTGCAGACTCTACGATAGCTGTGTCTGTTTTGGGGATGGACCTCGATGGGATGTGAAGATTGTTGATGAGCTATTTGCTCCGTTTACAAGGTATGGAATAGAAGCAGAAATGGCACCATGAGGTGACGTGATTCTTTACAGTCCTACTTCATTGTAACATCTCTCCTTGTTGAGTAAGACGACTATGTTTAAGCGGGAAAATATTGGCAGTCCAATGCTCCATGGCCGAATTTTGAGTATGCTCTCGAGGCTAGACAAACATTCTTCATTCAATTAGTAGATAGCGAATCTCTATTCGCCTGCCAAACCCCCACGGGATGGTTTGCATTTTGTACTCTATAGAACGATTAAGTATGACCGTTTGTAGAATCAGTCACGAGGCCATCATCTTTGAACTTGTACCTCTCCTCCAGATCCCAATACTTATTGAATCCAACGCCTTCACAAACCTCATTGTATGATAGGATCATAGGCGGTTTTCCAACAGTCATACTCTTCTTGAGCTCTTCCAGTGTCTCGCGAATACTTTTGAGCTTCGCAGCAACAAGCGTCCAGGGATATGCCACAGCGCAGAATCCTAGTTCCGCAAGGTCCTTTGCTGACAGATTCTCTGTCTTTCCTCCTTCAATGACTAACAAAATAGTTAACACGATTCAAGTGATTGTACTGAAATTGAAGCTGAGTGAAGTGACTTACTATTTGCAAACGTGGGGATGCCAATCTCTTCCACGCATCGCCGCATAGACTCACGATCGGGAAGGGCCAGGATGGCGGCACTGCAGTTATGGACCTGCTTACTGGACGCAAGAGTCCTGCTGGTCGACTGCCCGTCACGCAGTATCCCAGTAAATACACTGAGCAGATTGGCATGACCGACATGGACCTCAGACCTACCAAGTCGTTACCTGGAAGAACTTATCGCTGGTATTCAACTCCAGTTCTGCCCTACGGCTTTGGCCTGCACTACACCAAGTTCCAAGCCAAGTTCAAATCCAACAAGTTGACCTTCGATATCCAGAAGCTTCTCAAGGGCTGTAGTGCTCAATACTCTGACACATGCTCTCTGCCCCCCATTCAAGTCAGCGTCAAGAACACTAGTCGTATCACCTCTGACTTTGTCTCTCTTGTCTTTATTAAGAGTGAAGTTGGACCCAAGCCATACCCGCTCAAGACACTTGCAGCTTATGGACGCTTACATGATGTCGCGCCATCTTCTACCAAGGATATCTCACTTGAGTGGACATTGGACAACATTGCGAGAAGAAGTGAGAATGGTGATTTGGTTGTTTACCCTGGGACTTACACTCTGTTGTTGGATGAGCCTACACAGGCCAAGGTGCAGGTTACGTTGACTGGAAAGAAGGCTACTTTGGATAAGTGGCCTCAGGACCCCAAGTCTGCCTAATTCAACAAGGGTATCAAGAAATTGACAAACTGGTGTGGTCTTGTAAATATTCTGTCTGTAGCTGAAATCCAAGGCTCCGTCTTTTATGTCCATAGTAACAAATTCCGCTCCTTATCTATTGCATTAATAAACGTGTACTATGTATAGTTGTTAGCAAGATCGCACGTAAGTCGCAGCTGAATAGAGTTGAGACGCACCTCCATAAATCTGGGCATACCATAAACCCTATCGCCAATCCAGTTGTCCTCGTTGCTCACTGGCCTCAAACCCATCTCCTCTAGCGAATACCACCACTCCAACCAGGACCGAAGATTAGTTGGCACCGTAACGCCATCTGGTGGTTGCTTAAGGTGCATCTCGACCAATAACTGACCAAAAGGCAACGTCGCATTGCCATTCTTCCTCTGCTCTTTAACCGAGTCAATCAACGACGTGAGAACATCAAACTCTGCACCTTCAATGTCCATCTTAATCAGATCAACATAAGAATGCCCATTCATCTTCATAAGATCCTGTATCGAAAACACAGGCGGTCTAGCCTTACTATCCGATATCTTTCCAATCATGGCCTTTTGAAACTTGGCTCGCGACCATATCCACTCAGGAACTTGCTGCGCCCATTTATCAACGGTGCCATCGTATCCCCATATCCGAGCATTCGTACGTTGGAGCAGTTCTGCCTCAAATGATGAGTCGACACTCACGCCGAATGAGTAGACTATAAATTCGCGTGCCTTGTTTGAGTCTGCCGATGGGCCGGGACATTCCTTCTCGTAGCGTGACATGCCGCAGATGATTTTGCCGCCGTCGCTGATTGATCCGACGCGTTCAAGATCGTGAGGACAGAAGAAGCTTGGGCGAGCAAAGTCCCAGACGTTGAATGGGTTCATGTATCCGTCGGGGAAGGTTTTGTCATAGCCGACTACTTCGGCCATTTCTTCGCGAGCTTTGATAGAGCGTTTCCATAGTTTTTCGGCATGAGCGAGTCGTGAGTTTAGATGAGGATCATTACTAAAGACATCTGCATGATTTTGTAGTGACATTGATCGTGAGAAGTGAGGAGATGATCTCGTGAATAGTACAGTGAAGAGCAGTATCGTCGCGAAGATGAAGCTGATTGTGACCAGTCTTTGAGATATGGACATGATGAAGTGGGCCTGGGAACCGAATGGATTTCAGCATGAATCTTAAGATCGATACAGGGTTGTGACAAACATAAGGAACAAGGACTAAAATCAAAAATACTCAACGCAGCTGATACTGGCAATAAGTCTTCTCATAGTGAATTGAGGTAATTATCCCCTTTTCACTCGTGTTTTGAGTTTCACCTGAAGTGGCACGATCCGTTCGCAGAGCAGACGCGGACTCCAGATTAATAGGGCTAGTCCTACACGTAAAGCTCGGATCAACTTGCCGAGACGGGATAAACGGCAATGTGGATCTCCAAGCTGTCTTCTCTTGATGAACCAATTTACCTGTGACCATCGTCAGCTCGGCATACTTTCAGCGAGATAGAGCTCTTCATGCCATTAGACATAGGGCGTTTTTTATATCTTGGCACTGGTCAGTTGTCTTCTTCTTTTTTATCATGGAAGACTCCTACGTCAGCGCTAGGATAACGTCAATCCTTCTGACCCACAGTCTCGTCTTCGTCTGCCGGATTTCCGGGAGCCACCCACTTCGGCGTTTTACGGCAGAGACCAATAAGGGCTACCCTTAGACACCAGGGGCACGGAGTGAAACGTCAACGCCTCAGCACGGCCCCCGTCTCGTATTCCCACGATGGCATCGTCTAATTTTCCTAGCCTTTTCCTCCAAGCCTTTCCCTGCTACACAACTTTTTTGGTGTTGAAGTATTTGTTTCAGAAAACATCTCGACATGTCAGCCGACCATGGATCACTACACCTTCACCCTCATCATCTTCATCATACCGCTCATTTTCGCTTCCTTTTGCCATCACAGACATGTGACGTTGAAGGTAGCTCGAGCGTCTGCGGCTGAGGCTAGGCGTCTTGATATGATTGACGATGAGATACACGACATTGATCATGAGTCGATGGGTGACAGATATTACAATTTTCTCAACAAGTTTCTGTGGGTTTATGGGCTGGCGATGGCTGCAGAATGGCTTCAGGTGCGTTTTTAAGCAATACCAAATAAAGTAGCGATATCTAACTTCTAATGGTCGACTGTAGGCCTCTTATCTATACAGTTGTCTGAAGAATACCCATAAACTATCAGAGCCTGCCATCGCGACTCTCTTTGCCACTGCCTTTGTTTCTGCTGGAATCGGCGCACTATTCGTCGACTCCCTGGCAGATAAGCATGGCAAAAAGTTCATGTGCCAATCCTACTGCTTGATATACTCAGTCTGCTGCCTTACTATGCTTTCAGGAAACATCGTGTTGCTGTTTGTGGGAAGAGTCATGGCTGGATTTTGCACCACCTTACTTTACTCGGTGTTCGAGAGTTGGATGACGGCTGAGTATAAACGCCAAGGATTCGGTGATCGTGGTACTACTTTGAGCACGGTCTATAGCATGATGGCTGTGACAAATGGCTTCGTTGCTGTTGGAAGTGGGATCGTAGCTCAAGCAGCTGTGAATGCCTTGGGCTCACATACCGCTCCTTTCTTGCTCAGTATCGTCTGTCTAAGCTTGGCATTGATGATCATAACTCGAACCTGGGTAAAGTCTGCCTTATGTCAACTTTGAACAATTGCTAATGTAAATCCAGGCCGAGAATCGTGGAACACCTGGCAAGTCCCCGATAGCCGAAACCTCATCGAAAGCCAGCGCTATGTCCCTTTTGAGTATGTAGCTACAACCTCCCGCCCACGAACGTAGCTGACAACATGAGTAGAAGATCCGAGTCTGGCTATTCTCGCATTGACCATGTGCTTCTTTGAGGGCTCTGTTAACTTTATGCTTTACTCCTGGCCTCAGTCAATCATGTCAGCGCGAGCCCGTGAAAGGATCTGGGTGAACCCTCCCTTCGGTACCATATTCTCGAGTCTCATGGGTGCAATGTCTCTTGGCTCTTTCTTGTTTCTTTGTGCCTCGCGCGAGGCAAATTCGATACAACTCTCATCAGGGGCAATTCAGCTTGCATCATCCCTCTCGGCTTCAGCTCTTTTGCTGACGATTTTACTCCGAGACGAGTTGAGTCGTTTCTGGGCGCTTTGCCTCTTCGAGATGTGTGTCGGACTGTACTATCCAAGTATGGCCTACTTGAAAGGTCGGCTTGTTGAGAGGGAGCGAAGAGGTCGGGTGTACGGACTGATGAGGGTTCCACTCAATGCCGTCACCTTTCTATGTCTGACTACTGTTAGTGAAGGTATGTTGAGTACCCTCATGTTGAGTTTTACGTTGAAGATAAAGTTGCTCACGCTCGGTGCTAGGAGATGAAAGCCGTGAGGATAGACTCATAGTATGCAGTAGCCTTCTCTTGTTCAACGTTTTGTTGATGTCTCGGTATGCTCCTAAACAAAGCAGATCTAATTAAATAGGCAGCTATTATGCATAATCCCTTCACCCAAAGCGTGTCGACACCATGAGCATGATCTAAGTCCGTTAATATTAATCTAAATTATCTAAATCTAAAAACATATCTAAACTTCCTGAACAGTCATAGACTTCTTCTCATCTTGCATCATAGCTGATACTAGCCCAGTGATCTCAGAAGCAAATGCTTCAGCCATCGCATGGTTAAACACCTTCTCATCGTACATGACCTTCAATATTGAACTATCACCAAAGGATTTCGATACCTCCACTACAAGCGCGTATGGCTGATACATTCGAACCTTTGACTTAGCCATGACGAGCCATCGATTGCGAGTTGTTGCATCATCCATAGGAACAGGGTCAAAAGGTTGCGACAGAAACAAGATTTTGTTCCCATGAGCCGCGCGTGACACCTCCAGTGTCTGGTAGATATCGTCAAGTCCGACTAATCCATTCTCCGTGACGGCCCAAAAGTCCTCTTGTAGCCTCGTAAGAAGATCTGAGAGCTTCTCAGTGGAGTTCGTTCCTGTCCAGATCGGCAAGAAGTTGGCTAGTGTACCGTTGATGGACTGAGGATCAGGAAGGGCCACGTTTCGTCCGCTGAGGAGATAATCGTAGCGAACATGATCACTCTGTGTCGCTCTAGCCAGCCAAAGTGTGAAGGCAGCTTGGAAGATGATACTCGGAGTGACGCCATAGTTCCTTGCCACTTGATCGATGCCGCGTGTATCCATCTTCATCTTGAAACTGGCTGTGACTCGAGGTTCACTCACTCCACTGAGATCTTGGCCCTTCAGAACCTGAGATGATTGCCCAGCATGGGTGAATTTGTCCTTCCAGTACTCAAGTGCCTTAGACTTGTCTTGCTCAAAGACATGTTGAGTGAAATCACGAAACTCGGCCCGGGGAGGCAGAGTCTTGCCTTGCAGAATGTTCTCGAAGTGCTGATCAAAGACACGTAGAAGAGTTCCGTCATATACAGCGTGGTCCATCTTGATGACTAAGTCCCAGGATGAGTCCCCATGAGTGATGATGGCGTATTTGACAAAGGGACGACCGAACTCAAAGCGTGTTCGCCAGAAGTCCTCGAGAAATTCGGATACCTCCTCATCCGAAACCAAAGCGACGGCTGTGATGTTGGGCTCTGTGTCGCGAAGCACCACTCCTACCCAGTTCCCGGGAGAATCTTCTAGCCAAGTCGTGCGCAATATGTCATTGGCTTCAGTTAGTTGCGTGGTGGCTTTGATCCAGGCATCAGGCTCGATAACACCAGTCATGTGTCGCACAGTCTGAAGCACCCACATCTGGGAGTCTCGAGCGCCTTGCTTCAAGAACTCTGCTTGGCCGGGTGGACAAGGGTACGCTGTTACGCACATCGTCAGTCTTTCATGCTCAACACATCGAAGATTTAGAGACGGCAACTTACCATACTCAACGTGATCGTCCCATGTACGCCCAGTGCTTTCGATGGCCTCCACGACTTTCTCGGGAACGTTAAAGACCATCTTCTTGCCCACTGCTTCAGTATCCAGCTTTCGCATGGCTTCTGCCATGTCTCTGAGCTTTGGAGATTGCAGGATATCGAGTACTGTGAGATGATAGCCCAGTTTGCGAAGATGGCCAGTGAGACTAATTGCCGAGATAGAATCGCCTCCCAAGGCTAGGAAATTTGCCTCGCGTCCGATCTGATCAGTGGGTAGGCCAAAGATATCCGCCCAGACCGACTCCAAAGCAATCTCAGATATAGTCTCTACAGGCACGATGGCGTGGCCTTGGCTAGGAGACTCAAGCACACATTGTGCTAAGAAGTCTCGATCGAGATCGTCCAGCATCTTCTTCAATGCCTTTCGATCAACCTTTCGTGAAGGCAGCTTCGGGAAATCGGCCATGGGAATGACAAACTTGGGGATCATATAAGTTGCCAACGATCCGAGTTTCTCGTGCAGGCTCGTGAATGTACCTCTCATGGTGGAAGGTTCGAGAATACCAGTGCCATCCATTCCAGCAGCATGATCATTGAAGGTACAGAAAGCAACTAGATGGACCTTATCGTGTACCGTGGCAGCAACAGCAATCGCGTCCTTGACAAGACCCGAGTTCCGAATGGCATTCTCGACCTCTCCAAGTTCAATACGATGACCATGGATCTTGACCTGGTTGTCTTTGCGGCCAAGACACTCGATTTCTCCATCAGGTAGCCATCGTGCCAAGTCGCCAGTTCGGTAGAGCCGAACTCCAAGCTGAGGACATTCGACATATGCAGCGGTCGTCAAGTCGGGTCGATTGATGTAACCGTCTGTTACCTGAGGTCCAGCTATGCACAGTTCTCCAACTGCACCATAAGGCTGCAGTGTCTCACCATTTGGATCAAGTATGAAGGCCATGACGGTGTCAAACGGAGCACCAATATTACCGACGACGTGGTTGTCTTCGAGCGACTCAATTCGCTTGGTGGTTACCACCATGGATGTCTCGGTTGGTCCGTATACGTTCAAGATCTTGCAATGAGGAGCCCAAGTCTTGACAACGTCCGAGGTCAGCGGCTCACCTCCAACAATGAGTGTCTCAAATCGTGGGACATCTGCTGGGTTGAGCAACTTGGCAACCGTTGGTGTGATGATAGCTTGGCGGACATCCATTCGGTTGATGCAGCCTGCGATATCAGAGAGTAAGACATCTGTCGGGGCCATGCATAGTGTGCCGCCACTGCTGAGCGTGTTAAAGAAATCTTGAACCGATGCGTCGAATACGTAGTTGGCGAACTGCAAAGTCCTCCACACGCCTTGATTACGACCTTCGACTTGTATCATACTCGTAACGGCGGCAGTGGCGGTTCTGTGCGGAACCTTGACACCCTTCGGAAGTCCTGTACTACCGGAAGTGTAGATGAGATAGGCGAGGTTGTCTGGAGTGTGATTGACAAGAGGAAAAGAGTCTGCATCCTCATCACACGAGTTTGTCGGGCTCAAATCCTGGTAGCCCTTCATCACCAGCGTTTCAACCCCAAGAGACTGCTTGACATGATCGCCAAACTCCACGTAGGATGGATGAACTACAATGAGTTTTGCTGATGTGTCAGACACGATGTAGGAGTTCCTGTCCGTGGGGTTGTCGGGACTCAGAGGAACGTACGCTGCTCCAGCAATCATTGTGCCAAGAATGACGACCATCATGTCAACTGACTTGTCAAGCATGATGGGCACGAGATCGCCCGGTTGTACGCCAGCGTCCATAAGGGTGTGAGCAAACCGATTCGCAAGTTTGTCCAGAACTCCGTAAGAGATAGTGCCATTGTTGTTAAAGTCAATCGCAATAGCATCTGGAGTCTCCTGTGCGATTCTCTTGAATGCGCTGTAAAGAAACTCTGGTTCTGGAACGCGAAGTGTCGCTGAGTTAGAAAGTTGGTTGAAGACAAGGCCGTATTCAGCAGCACCCATGATGTTGGTAGACGAAAGGATAGAATCAGGCTTCTGACAGAAAAGATCTAGAATCTCGATCAACGAGTCCTTGATGAATCCCAATCGTCGAGGGTCGACGTTGCTTGAAAGTCGGAGAATAGTAGAGTCTCTCTGTCCTTGTGACTCCTGGACCTCCAAGACAGTCATGCCGTGTCTAGACTCCCATTGAGGCCGCGAGCCGCGCATCTTGAAGACGTCATGAGACTTTCTTAGTCTCTCAGTCTTGTTGGCATCGATCAAGATGTTGACTAGAGTGTCAATATCCTGTGCTCCAATACCGCCCGCTTTGAGCGCTGCGGCGATGCCGACTTGAGAATGCTTGAGAAGCTGAGAAAACGAGGCGACTGTCTTCCGAGCGATGTCTAGGAGAGTAGATTCAGTGTCGAGCTTGATCCTCTGTGGAACAGTGCTCATGGTAGGTCCATCTAGATCATTGATGCCAACGACAGGAGCTTCTCTGCCTGAAACAGTGGTTGCGAAAGTGATGTCGTTGGATCCTATCTGACGAGATAGAACGATGGCCCAAGCGCTGTAGACGACGGCACCGAGAGTCAGTCCAGCACTTCTAGCGCGTGTAGTGAGACTGTATCCAAGATCGGTCTCGAGTTTGCTGGTCTTGTAAAGCTGGTTGCTGTTTAGCTTGAGCACTTCAGCACCTTGAAGGTACTCAGACCAGAACGAGGTGCTGTTCACAGAAGGCTCCTGTTGCAAGTATCGGACAAACCGACTGAGGCTTGGGCGTTGAGGAACTGGATTGCCTGTGTAGGCTGCAGCAACATCATCATACAGGAAGCCATGAGACCAGAAATCGAATAGTGAATGATGCATTGTCACGACGAGAGCTTGATCCGACGTAAGAGTTGCCTTCCACAGAGGCTTCTCCATATCCCAGTGATGATCGCTTCCATTTTGTTGGAAAGTTTCTAGTGTTTGCTGGCACTGAAACCATGGGAGGTCTACGTTAGACCTCATGGTCTGCACGAAAGACTGTTTGTATGGAACAAATACGGTGCGCAGGATGTCGCGAGACCTGAACACTTGTTCAAAGCTGTCCCTCAGGCGTGCGAGATCCAGTTGACTTACATCCCAAGTCCTGGAATAGGTGTATGGATCTGAAGGTGAGTTGACTGACACCAACATGGACTCTTGGAATGGTGTGACAGGATACACGTCGCTAATATCGCCGTTCGCCTGCAACTCTGAAAGCAGTTTCTCATCCTGAAGGAGTGAGAAGGGTGTCGGGTCTTGCTGATCCTCCACCGCTAGAGTCTGGGATCGAGACGCAATTTCACTGAGAGGGATGTAGGCCAGCAGGTCACCGAGTTCAGTGGCTAGACCGTGTTCACGTACCTCCGACACAACCCGAATGGCCTCAATGGAAGTCCCGCCAAGGTCAGTAAAGGAATGGGATCGACGAATGACAGAGCCGTCAATCTTGAGAGATTTTGCCCATACAGATGCAATCTTTTCTTCAACATCAGTTAGGACTTCCTCCATGTTCTCTTCGTTGTCTAACTCCATGAGCTTGGCAAACCCAGCGAAACCAAGCTCTTTTGCCTTAGTTCGGAGCAAGTGGTAGTTGAGTTTCCCGTTCCCATTTCTAGGAACTGACTCAATAGGGATCCAAAGAGTGGGCGTCATGAAAACTGGCAGGTTGGCACGGAGATGGTTCCTCGATGCGTTTACGGCATCTCTGAAAGAAGCACCATCATCGAGAACAATACCAGTGGCCAAGACGTGACGATCTTCCATCTTGACAGAAAATGTCACAGCTCCCTTTATCGCGACAAGCGAGACCAAAAGACGATCGACTTCGGCAGGTTCGACCTTTTGCCCATTGATCTTAACTTGCATATCGACACGTCCCTCAATCTCGATCTGACCATTGGGAAGCCATCGAGCCTTGTCACCAGTTCTGTAAAGCTTTCCGGAACCGAACGGGTTGGCGATGAATGCTTTCTCGGTCAAGCCTGGCTCGTTGATGTAGCCCTTTGCGAGCTGTGGACCGGCGAGACAGAGTTCGCCGAATACGAGGAGTGGTGAGAGTTCAGTGGTACCATGACGAAGGATGAAGACACTTGTCGTGTCGATTGGCGGGTCCAGTATGCGAGAGTTCGGAACGTGCCCATCGACTGTAGCTAACGGTCTTCCAAAGTTAAGCTGTGTGCATTCACTGAGGCCATAAGTGTTCCTCAGTGTAAGGCCCTTGACAGAAGACCAAATGTTCACAAGCTCTTGGGGAGTCTGTTCACCCACGAGGGTAATACTCTTGAGATTTGGAACATCCTTGGGCGACAGAAGAGAGAGAGCAGAAGGAGTAATTCCGAGGGCATCGACCGAAAACCGATTAATGACTCCCGGGAGATCTCGAGTGAGTGTTTTTTTAGGTGTCAGCACCAGAGTTCCACCATTCACAAGAGTGCTGAGGATAGTGCGTTGAGCAGCGCTGAAACTTGGGTTGTAGAAGAGAAGCCATCTATTCAAGCCGTTCAGAGAGTGGTGCTGCATACCGCTAGTGGCGGCCTCATGAGTGAGGACAGCGCCTTTGGGCTTCCCCGTGCTACCGGAAGTGTAGATGATGTAGCAGCGGTCTTGAGGCTTGACGGGTACGCCAATGCCATCAGCGTTGTCGAGTGGCTCTGTGGTATCAGTGCTTAGTCGTGAGTAATCTTGTTCAATATCGACAGTGTTGGGGAGCATATGCATGTATCTGTGGGTAGAAAGAACCGCTGCTGCACTGCAGTCGTTGACGACTTGCTCAAGGCGACTAACTGAGAATTCTGGGTCAAGAACAGTATACGCTGACCCAGCCTTGAGCACCGCCAAGATTGTCACGACCAGATCAAGAGATCTGTCAGCCAAAATAGGATAGATAAAACCTTTCTGAAGCCTCAGCCTCCTTGCGAGTTGATTAGAGAGACTGTTGAGCTGGGCGAAGGTGAGGCTAGTGTCGCCCTGGAAGTCAACTGCGACTCTTCCAGGGTATCGAGCCGCAGTCTTCTCAAACAAAGCAGTGATTGTCGTGGGCTGCACCTTACGGGTGCTGACTGAGCGAGATAGTATGAGACGCTTTTCAGCCTCCGAGACGAGTTGGATGTCTGATAGAGGGAACTTGTCTACTCCGCTCAAGCCCTGGGCGGCACTGAAGATAGCCGAGACGAAATGTTTAAACACCAGTTCGACTTTCTCCAGTGGAATCTTGGTTGTGCACTTGATAGCAAGTTGTAACACGCTTGCGTCGTTGATGCACAACACGACGGGGAACTTTCGCAAGCTTGGGGCGATGCAGGGGGTGTTGGTGGTTTGGCTGTAGCTGACGGCTGTTTCGATCAGCATGCCGTCTGGGGCCTGCTCTTCGATTCCGGTGTAGCCGATAAATGCGTGACAACCAGCTTCCGTGTGGTACTTGTCCAGGGAGTCAGAAAGGTCAGGGAAGGTTGCGTCTTCTCCAGTGGGAACGCGAAGTCGTACGGGATACGTTTGGTCGAGGCATCCAACGCAAGTGTCCGAGCCCACAAAGTTTCCATCTCGTCGAACAGTTCCGAAGAGAATCTCTTCAGAATCAGAGTGAGCGCTCAGGACATGAGCCCAGATTGCTTCAAGGAACGTCTGGCGCCATGCCTTGGAGTCCTCACGAGATTTCTCAAGACTGTTCAGCGCTGCTAGCTCTGCGCCCTGAATAACAGCACTGACACCATGTCTATCCTGGTTAAAACCGTCCAGACCGTCCGGCTCAAGACCAAAGATTGACTGGGGAGCAATATCTGCCAGAGTCCTGGACCAGAAGGTTTTGGATGAGTCGATATTCTTGCGCTGCTGTGCGAGGTATCGAGTGTAGGCGGTAAAGCCAGTGCTTTCGATACCAGGAATACCGTGGATTTGAAGAAGACAGTCGAGCCTGAGTGTATGAAGTGAGGTTGTATCAATCAGGGCCCGATGGAAGTGAAGGACAAGGTTGATCTCGTCAGAACGGTTGTTGGCTTCAACAGTCAGGAATGCTGAACCTCGGTGATGCTTTTCGAACCCCCTTTCGGGGCGGCGCCACTGAACAGGCTCAATGCATCGCTGGACCACGACTTTTGGCGTTGGTCCATCGGTAATGCAAGATCGAAGACATATGTCTAGTCCAACTGTTAGCAACCACTTCCATACCAATGTTAATCAGAGGGCAAAATACTTACGATGATATGCCAAAGATCTCCATGCATCAAAGATCTTCTCAGAGCTCAAAGCAGACGTCTTTCCAGAGAAGAGCACTGCTTCAGCCCATTGAACATCCTCCTTGAGGATATCCTTCTGGACTTCAGTCGCAGGAAGGACAGTCTCAACATCAGAAAAGCCCATGTCTTTCTCGTGCTTCACGAGGGCTTCGACGGGCTTGAGAGTGAGACCATCTTGGTAGGGGAGGAAGAAATCCTCATGCTTCTCAACGTGGTGATAGAGCTTCATGATGAAAGATGATTAGAGTATTAAGGGTGGGAACAAAAGAGGCTGGGAATAATAATCTAAGTGCTTTTAATCTATGAGGATGATATGCTTGTGATTCTGAATGAAATTGATAGTTGTTCTACAAGATTGTTCTCTTATTTATACTTAATATCTTTCGATGATCTCTGCTTCAGTTCTTTAATTCATCTCTTTGAAAAATTCTTTTAACATCCCGATGTGGTGACACAAGGACTCCGGCTCAATTGCCTTCTCAGCTGCAAGTATCTGCAAGTAAGCAGAGCGGCAATGCCGAACGCTGTCCCCAAGGATTGGATTCCCTGCCGTACAGGGAGTAGAACACATCTCGTCATACGTTTCGTAGTATACGTTACTCAGAGCGTTTGGGAATGCCCTCACAAAACTTGTGTAAGACGCAGACTATACCTTTTCTGGAAGTGGCGATGATGCATGTACGGGATGTAGTATTCGGGTTGAACAAGACTTTCGCTTACGACCCCCACGACATATGCATTCTCACTGACGCCACGTGGGTTACATCGAATACCAAATAAGGCAGTTATTCAATCAGCGGCTGCATACTCAATCCTTTCAATTACTCGTGTTCTGTTGTCGTAATTGCGGCTCCGTAAGATGTGTTTCACAAGTGGCGATATGCAGCTGCACAATAACAGAAAGAAGTGGTGGGTTGAAAGTAAAGGATCTGAATCCTTCGAAACACTCAGAAGCCTGTATCTCGAAAAATGTTTCCCAAATCGTGCATATACATCAGCTTTGCAAGTTTTAAGAATGTGACTGCATCAATTTTATCCCGAGGGATGTCACACTCTAGCGACATGCAGCTAGAGAATCTACTAGAAGCGGCCCGCTTCCGAGGCGACGCTAATCTCACACAGTGTTTGTTTGTACTGGGCAGGAAATGTCCCGATGGGGCTGACTGAACAAGGGGTTGTCGTATGCGGCACAGGCCAAGACAAGGCTACGATACTCGGAAAGCTTGACTTGGAGCGATATTTTGACCTCGCTATGATTGACGTTATGGTCGATGAATGGAACGTTACATTGTGTCTCACGTAGTAGTTTTGTATATATAGGTATTTTCACAGACACTTCTCAAGTCAATACAGCAGATTCAAATCAAATCACGAGAAATCACTTCTAAGTCTTTTGCATACTTCGTTACATCTTTTTCACACAATTATCAACCATGGCTTCTTGGGACAACCGCGTCGTCACCAACGAGCACTTGCTCCCTTACGTCGATTCCAACACGGCACCGCCAGACATCAAGGCTGCTCTGCAGACTCTGCCCTTCGAGAGGAACATCTTCAAGGTAAGCCAAACCTCCCCTTACAAGTCTTTAACATCATAGACTAACTGGCTGTCAAGCTCCTCGCCAACAGCAATGTCTTCTTCAAACCATTCATGACACTCCTCTCCTCCAGCTGGAGCGAAAATCGAAAGATTCTCCCATCTGAATGGCAAACCACTGTTCTACGAACCGCAGCCACTCTTGACGCCCCTTACGAGTGGGATGTCAACGAGCCTGTTGCTCGCGTCCTCGGTCTCACTGACGAACAATTCGCGGCTCTTCGCAATCCTAAAGAACCATTGCCTGAGAGCCTGTTTACTCCGCGTCAGCGATTGATCGCTCGCATTGTTGAAGAGCTCAGTCGTCAACCTCGGGTTAGCAAAGACGTTATGGATGAGGCTTTGAAAGTTTTCAGTCATGAGGAAGTTACTGAGATTTTCTTCCTCAATGGCATTTACGGCTTCTTGGCTCGGTTCATGAATAGCGCTAGGATTGATTTTGATGAGCCTATCCCTGGCTTGCTGGACATTCTGGCCAAGTATAATGCGTCGGCTATTGAGCGAGAGAAGCAGGCAAAGAAGGAGACTTAAGTGGCTGGTAGCTTTAGACTCATAGAAATCAATAAATTAATTCACATGTCTTGTATGATTTTACGTTCATGTGACTTGTCTTTTTTACTATGTGTAGTAGTAGTCTATCTAGACCAATGTTAAGTAATACTGAGAACTAAATGTAAGCTAAATGTGTAATTTACAGTTGAGACTCGTGGCTAAGGCAGAGAACTTAAGTAGATTTGGAGCGAGATCAATAATTATAGTATAGCTACGAACTGAGAGATCCCATATCAACCAAAGCCTTTTAGATAGAATGTATCTACAATATTAATAAATAGAATGCTACTAAGTAAATCAAGTAGTAAGTAATTGGAACTTGCAATTATAACATAAGGCTCTCTGTTTTATTGTGAAACTGTATGTTTCCTATCACGGAGCTATAAAGATTTAATTCCTCAGCTTCATGCATCTCGTTTCCCTTGCAACGTTGACTGTTAACTACTTACTATATATATGTTAAGGTTGTATAATTGACGATGCTGAAGTTTCTAATTGAATTTAACCCAGAGAAGTTATTCTTTACTCTAGCAACAAGAATTATAGCCACTTCAAAATTTAACAGACTGCTCCGCGGAAGTGGTAAACCCAAGGCATCCATAGAGCACAGCACAACTCTTCATAGCTCCTATGACACATTTCTCTTACTCACATGTCATACCAATCTCGCTGATCCTAGGTATCGACAGGCCTTAATACCTCTTTCGGTGTTGGACAATATGCACGCTGCATGACGCAATCTCACTGTATGTGACAACTCGTAAAACATTTCAGCTTGCATGAAAGTGTTACATTACTACCTAATCCGACTACACACCACTTTTCTTGAGCCTCGCAAGGCGCATATGCAGCTAGATCCTACCAAACTGCAAAACCTGCTTGACCTTTCCCACCTCGCTAGCAGCACCTGCATTGACCGCCTCCTTTACACGCCTCTCAAAGTCATCCCGGCCTTCAACATCCCGAGGAACCTGAATGATCTCCACAGGTGGCGTGTGCAAAAGTCCCCGAGAAAGCAGGTCCTGGAACCACAGCAGGAGAGATTCCTGCTCTGCTGCAGTCCGACCCTTCAGCTGTTCAGACAGACGGAAGTTCCGAAACTTGACCTCTGACCAGAACAGGGAACGCTGGGAGAGACCAATGATTCCATTTGCACCGCCAAGAGAACCGTAGTTGACATATGTTCCACCGTGAGACAGCGCATTCGCAAGTCTCTCGCCGGATTTACCAAAGACAGCGTCGATGGCGAGCACGATACGACCCTTGGCAGCAGCATCCGCGAGTTCTGCCGAAGCCTGCGTACCGTGCTCAGCGAGATCGCCTTCGGTGATCACGATCTCAACGCCCTGGCTCTGCAGATCAGCCTTGAGAGCATCGAAAGCGCTACCCTCCCGATCACGCACGACGCTGCAGGTACGAACACCCTTGAGGCGTGCAAACTGCGCTACAAGCCTCGCGATGGTTCCAGAACCTGCGTTCTGAATGATCCAATCACCAGGCTTCAAGGTACGCATATCCTCGACAAGGAGGTAAGCCGGCAGAAAGGCCATGCGTAGTAGAGATGCGCCAAGCAGATCCTTCGTAGGCGACAGGGGAATAACATCGGTCACGCTAAGAATAGCTTGGCTTCTCCAGGTTCCCAACCCATGTCGACGCGGAACAACAAAGTCTCCGGGCCGAATGTGGGTCTGCTCTGGGTTGGTCAGAGGACCCACTGCTTGAACGCAAGCCACGCCGTCATAACCCAGCACAGGCTGGTTGTCTAGGGTATGCAGCGGTTTGACTGGGTAGCGACCTGCAAGTACGAGGAGGTCTTGGGGGTTGATTGGGGAGAAGAGGAAAGATACCAGAATCTGATCGACGCCGATGGAATCTGGTGGAATTTGTTCGTGTTGAGTGTAATGAAATCCCATAGAGGCTGGTTTGCCGTTAGAGGATTGAACTTGCGTGATGGCAGGCATTTGGCAAAGAGTCAAGGCAAAAGTTAAAAACAGAATTGAAGTCAAGTGGTTAATTGAATTGAGAGTATGGATTGCGCTTGCTAGTTAGCTTCTTGGTCCAAAGACCCAAATTTATATCCCTGACGTACATCACTTTAGTCCACAACCCTCTAGAGCATATCCCTAAGAACAACAAGAGATCTCAAGATGCAAATGCGGCAGCTAGTGTTAGCTCACAATCAGGCGATTTCCCCGTTACCTCGCGTATGCACCCGATCCCTAGTCAACGGGGACAAATTCCATTTTCAGGCTAAACTCCTTGCGAATACCACACAGTGCGCTGTAACGTTACGGTACGGGCCGGCCTGTTTTCTTTACCCTATAGGGCCAGACCGACAAGGTTCTGAATCCCTTCACTTTGTAAGTTTTCTATCGTTTTCTATGCAATTTCTAAGCATTGTTTCATGCCCTGTGAAACCTGTTATTGGCTGTGACAATTACGAATTTAATCATGAAAACTTTTATGCTTCTCCACAGCGTCAGAAATACATAACCCCAGATCGCGGCCTAGCGTTGGAGCTGCTGTCCCATCAATCAACAGTGTCTCTTAGCGTTATAACCTTAAAAACTTTAATCTTGTACAACTTCTAATTACTCTTCTTCACTATGTCTTTCTCTCAGGAGAAACGGTCCGGTCACAGCTCGGACGAGTCTCGCCTGTCACCATCCCCGGGTCTTGATTCTTCAGGCAACGAAGCCCTTAGGGAACCTCGGGTTGAGAAACCAGCACCAGACCCCTCTCCTCGAAATGTTCATGGTGTCAAGGTTAGTACAAGCCATCAACACAAAAGAGACTTCCTGCGACTTTGCTGACACTGAACTGCAGTGGTTCCTCGTTGTCTGCGCCCTTCTCTCCGCCCTGTTTCTCTACGCTCTCGACAACACCGTAGTCGCCAATGTTCAAGCGAAAGTCGTAGAGACCTATCAACGCGTTGATCTTGTTCCCTGGCTTGGTGTCTCTTTCGCCCTCGCATCAGCCGCAACTACACTTCCCTGGTCTAAAGCCTATGGCACATTCTCGGCGAAAAAGCTGTTCATTGGATCAACTACAGTCTTCATGGGCGCCTCTGCACTCTGTGGCGGCGCTCCGGATATCAACTCCTTCATCGTCGGTCGCGCCATCGCTGGAGCGGGAGGTTGCGGCATGTACATGGGACTTTTGACACTCTTGTCAGTCACCACTACGAACGCCGAGAGACCAAAGTATCTTAGCCTTACGGGTTTCATCTGGGGTATTGGTACTGTTCTTGGCCCTGTGGTTGGAGGATCGCTTGGCGATAGTAGTGCGACTTGGCGATGGGCCTTCTACCTGAACCTACTGGTCGGGGTTGTCATTGGTCCAATTTATGTTCTTCTCCTCCCCGACTTCAAGCCTCAGGCTGGCGTCCCCTTGACTAGCCGTCTAGCTCAGATTGACTATCTCGGTACGGCTCTTTCCATCGGCTCCGTCCTATGCCTCATCATGGCGATGAACTTTGGCGGAGTCCTTTGGAGCTGGGATGCAGGCAGGAGCATTGGTCTCTTTGTGACAGCCGGTGTCTTGCTCATCCTGTTTGTCCTCCAGCAGATCTTCCAGATTGGTACCACGTTTGAGAACCGACTGTTTCCCATGCACTTCTGGAAGAGCCGTACCATGATTTGCCTCTTCTTTACAATGAGTAAGTCATGCATTCTAGAAGTCTTGTATTGGTTCACTCAAGCTAACTGCCTTGTTAGTGCTGGCAACATTCGGCAGCTTTATTGGCATTTTCTATCTGCCACTATATTATCAGTTCACTCGCGGAATCACGGCTGTAGAGACATCGGTCCACCTGTTGCCCTTCATCCTGTTCCTCGTCGCCTTTAACTTGTTGAATGGTCAATTCATGGGCCGAACGGGATACTACTATCCTTGGTATATCGTAGGCTCTTTGATGGAGCTCATCGGCGGAGTCCTAATGTGTAAGTAACAACCATTCTTTCGTAGCACCTCGACAGCAGGCACTAACTGTGCATCAGATACCGTCGATGAGCACACATCGAACGCCAAGATCTATGGCTATACTATTATCCTCGGCACTGGCGTTGGCTGTTTCTGTCAAGCTGGCTTTGCAGTCGCTCAGATGAAAGTAAAGGCAATCGAGATCCCTTACAGCGTTGGCTTCATGACAGTCGGACAGATGCTCGGTATCGTATTTGGAACTGGCATGTCTGGTGCTTTGTTTGTCAACTACGGCCAGCAAGCTCTCCAACGCGTCTTCCCCCACGTCTCCAAGACCGAGATTGCCGACGCTCTCGCCGGTGTCGGTAGCGGACTCATCGATTCCGCAAAGCCTGACGTAAAGGCAGAGGCTATCCATGGCATCACGAGAGCGATTCAACTCGCATACGTACCTATCATCGCGGCCGGGTCTATTTGTCTGATTTGCAGTCTCGCGATGAGAAGGGAGAAAGTATTCCACTAAGAGGGTCCAGGAACCGGTAGACTATCAGGTCCGCTCTCAATATCTGATCCTGGTAGTCTCTGGCACGGGATCGAGATAATTCTTCAAGATCTGGAGTTAATCAGAAGAGTCGGTCGTTCTGTTAAAGAGATAGAACTATCGTCATCAACCTGTCTACCGGCTATGTTGGGAGTAAGAGACTGGTCTTGGGGGATAGTCACTGTACACCAAAAAGCATATAGTGCAAGCGGATTCAGATTTCATAGGACAACATTAACTTCGTATTAAGATCAGTGTATAATAAACTTAACATTAATAGCTGCAAGTCCACCCACATTGTGACAGTCAGTACCCCCCACAGTAAAGCAATGCTGCTTTCTCCCTAATCTCCCTCTACTGTCCTTCGACTTATCTACTACTAAAGAACTCTGTAATAGCAAGACTGAAAGAACACTATAGAATGGGCTTTTGGATGAGCGCGAGACACTCAGTGAGCTCATGGTCCATTATGTACGGCCTGTCTGGCAAGCCCTCTCGTACCAAGGCGTGGAAGTCAATTGGCTTACTCGAGCTCTGCATGAATAAGTGCGCTATTGCAAGGCACGGAGTGGTAGAACTTTCGCTGTAATGGCAAAAGCCAACCCCGATCTGGGCCTTCTCATTTAATTAACTTGGATGCGAAATCTGCAAAAAGAACAAACTTCGCTTGCCCCGTACTGGAATCGAACCAGTGATCTTATCATTACTAGTGATACGCTTTACCACTGAGCCAACGGGGCTTGTTTAGCGACTTCGACAGGCTTGAACATTTCGCCGGTGTCAGTCTCTATGCTGTTTGCATTGCCCAGCGTGTCTGTCTGTTATGCGAGGGTCTTGGCCAGGCCTTGTGAAATAAATTATGTTGTCATTTGTACAAGGCTGAGTTCTGGTTTGATGTGCAGTATCACCAAACCACTACAACAATGATTGGCTAGCCATGTCACATCATTTTTCCCTTCTTAGATACAGAGACGCTTCTCGGCGTATTGATGGCGATTCAGAGAGCATGAGCTTATTTCCACTTCGTTGCAATGCGCTCCAGGCACCATATGCCCCCCAGTGAACGTGAGAGAAATACACTTCAGCCCCGTGTAATACCCAGCTGGAGGAGATAAAGTGCACGGTAGTAATTGACTCGCGGACTCTATACAAAGAAAGATAGAAGCTTGTTCGGTGAATATCACATCCAAGGCCCCTGTTTACTCTCTATTTACTTCTGTCAATAGTTTGGAAGATCAAGCCTTCCGAGTTCTCATCTTTTCCCGATTCAGTAAGATTTGTGCGGGGTGATACTTAGACTTCATTACGATGAAGCGTGCCTATCACCTCGGACCCTCGACGCCGATTTCCAGCGTTCCCCACACCCCAGCCGCTATTTTTTAGTGCGTGCTGCAGCTTAGTCTAAGAAGCCAGTACTTATTAGTATCCTTTATCCCTTCTAGTGCTGGTACCTTCACTTCTGGAAAAACTCATACAGCTCTGGCTCAAACAGAAACACGAATGGCGGATATGACTTCTAATGAGTCGCTAGAAATACAAGATGATCAACACGAGTCCTCGTTGGTATGCGATACATGCAATCGACAGTTCTCACGATATGAGCATCTGAAGCGACACACTCAGACGCATACTCATACAAAGGCTATCGAATGCACCTACTGCAATAAAAGATTCAGTCGCAAGTAAGTACCATCTGCCACCGGGGACAAGCACCCCGTTTGAGCCATGCCAACAATTTGCTTACTGCTGTTGATTGTCTAGGGATGCAGCACAGCGACATGAGCGATTACATGGACGCGAAACACTTGGAGGCGCACAAACTTCAACTGCTTCGTCACTACGACGAACCTGTGCGTCTTGTTCTAAATCACGCATCAAATGCTCAGGAGGGACACCATGCACCTACTGCGCCGTGAAGAATTTTGTGTGCTCTTACCTGCCCCGGAAACGACGGGGACGTCAAATTGTGCTTAGTTCCTCTGAAGAGCAGGGTTCTGCAGATGGAAGAGCGGCATCAACTGTAGCTACGCCTGGGACCGCACTCGATTGGCTTGAAACTTCGACGTACCAACAAGGCATGATGCCTGTTATTCAAGTCCAGACAGATACGATACAAAGTGATCGGATTACCAGTAACGATAGCCAAAGCTCATCAGCGAATAGCCATCCGAGGCGTGAGCCTGAAGGACCAACGAGTATCGTTGGTGATATCCCAGACACATATTCATTGCCCACAAACTGGCTTCCATTTGACGATGTCCCACTAAACAACACGTTGTTGCATAGTCTTGACGACGTGCCCGGTGTAGCATCTGCAACTGCTCCCCAGAGCCTCGAGACGCAGGCATCGTTCCCGACTCTCCCAGATATTCATGAGCAAAGCTTACAGCAAGATCAGGTTTCTGCCTTGATTGCTTCGATGGCCTCGAACAACCAAAGGAAAACACAATCGGACATTAGTGAGGATCCTGCGCTCCCCTGCACTAAAGCCACGCATTATTCAGACGGAGCGGGATTCAGGGAAAGCCGAGCAGAGAGATACATGCGCCAACGACGCGCTGCTTATGCTGAAGACCATGGGCCGAGCCCGGGCCAGCAGGTCCACATATCATGGATCAGCGACCTAGATGCCAAAGTTGCAGCAGCGAGTAAACGGATTGGTGCATCGAGTGATGTTCCAGATACTATTTTCGAAGAGCTTGTGTCAAGATTGGACTCTCATGCGACCAGCTCCTATATACTTGCCGACTTTGCCGCACACAAAGAAAGTCTGCTGACGAAAAGCACCTTTCAGCTATTTATCAGTCTCTACTTCGAGAATTTTCATCCAGTGAACCCCTTCGTCGACAGATCACATTTGTCTATCCCCCTCTGGGGCTGGAGCCTGTGCCTAGCTACCGCTGCGATTGGTTCTAAGTACTTTGGTTCTGAAGAGGTCAATCGCTTTGGAGATTGCTTATGCTGTATCCTGCATGAGCTCATGGCAAGAGAAGTATGTCAATCGCGATACCATTACCTGAGAAGAGTATAGCTGATTTTGCATAGCTCGATTTTGTCAATTCCCAGGAGCCGTTGCCTTACATTCAGGCCCGGATCCTGGCATCAGTTGGACTCTGTCAAAGTCGTCAGCCGGAGCTAATCAGATGCGGGTACAACGCTGCAGCGATGGCAGCACAAGCATGTCTTCGGCTTCGCTTACTGAGTGAGGATGACAATATTGGTTCATATCAGGATGATCAGAGCCTGGAGCAGAAGTGGATCACTTGGCGATTTCGAGAGACACGAAGAAGGACGGGTCTTTTTGTTTGGGTACGTAGTTCGCTTCTCTTGTTTGCGAGTCATGACTCATTCTAATATGATGCATAGTTAGCCAGTTGTTACTTCGCTCTTGCTTCTGAGCATCACCCGTGCTTGTTCCCCGATCAACCTCAACTGCGGCTTCCGTGCCGAGAGGAACTATGGGCGGCCAAGTCGCCACAGGCTTGGTCCACGGCAATTTCAGCCGGTAGAGATGCGGACCCAATTACTTTCTCTGCTGAAGAAGCCTCACGACCTACAGTGCCTGAAGTAACACTGGAGCTGTGGCGACACTTGAAGTCGCAGCATTCGTCAAATTCCTTTGCGACCATTGTCGTAATCCACATGCTGGTCCATCACAGGTGGACTGCTCACGGATATCTGGCTGAAGCACTTAGCGAGATACCATCAATAAATCAGCCAAACATCCATGTACCTGAGAGAAGATACCTTGGTTCAGTACCAGAGTACATAAAGTGGCGCAATCAGTGTTGCGACTGCTTGGATGTGCTGCACTGGGAAGCACTTAGTCTATCAGCCAAGGCAGAAGGACTTGAAGATCCAGTATTACTGCATCTACATCTAGCTCGCCTCTCACTCCTCGCGCCGGTCCAAGATCTACTCACGTTTGCTGACCAGAATACTCTCTCGGGGATTACACACATGACCCCCAGTAATCTCTATCGCCACGGTACCTCCAGCCTAGAACCGAGACAGACCATCAAGGTCTGGGCGACTCAAGATCGATATAAAGCTCGCCTGGCAGTGATACATGCTGGAGCTGTTATGTGGCACGTGAGGAGATACTCATCTGACTCAATAGTTGAACCATTTGCTCTCTTTCTTGCATCGTTGGTGCTCTGGGCTTATAGTCAGACCTCACGTATTCGAAAGCTTTACGAGTCTGCATGCACCATAGCACAGTCTCCATTGAGCGATAACGAGGACTCTGTGAGTCCTTCGACCACGATGCAGGGTTCATCAGGAAGCCATGTGATACGCGATAGTACGTCGAGCAGGCGGCGAATGCCAAGCGCCATGCAATTAGACAGGCCGATGGACGATGAACTTGTTCAGTACTTTATAAGATTTGGCGAGGATCTGCGTCTTCCTCTTGAGGGAGTAGATGACCTGTGTGCCACCGAAGGCCCATTACAGGTTCTGCAAGAGGTATCGAGTTTACTGATGGAACAACACAAGCCTTGGGGTATTTCTGAGACTTACGCTCGATTTCTACAAGACCTAAAGATGTCGCAGTGGGAAATATGAACGCACCTTAGACTAGGAGACTAATGGGGCTTCAGACTCGCCAGAAGGGAGCCAGCATGATATCTTATGGAAAGATTACTGATACTTATACATACGGATGTATTCGAGCCGCCAGCAACTATCTCAATAGCTGTCTGAACCAGAAAACAAAATCCACGAGCTGCAAGGCTCCTAGCAACTCCAGAGGAGTCCCTGCTTAGTCCAGCTCTAAACCTTCGTCACTCCCGCTCCCTGGCTGTTATCATAGGCATCGACATGATAGGTCTTGAATTTCCTCGTCGGAAGCTTAGCCTCGAACATGAGGTCAAGTTCCTCGTAGCTGCGACCCTTTGTTTCAGGCAGGCGGAAGAAAGCCCAGACAACACTGAGACACGCAAAAGCGAACCAGAAGAAACCAGTTTTGCCTATGATCTAACTGTTAGTATTTGAGAGAGCGAAAGCGGGAGTGATGTACTAGCCTTTCCAATTCCAAGCCGAAGGATTCATCATGTACGGCTGAATGACATTGGCAACGATTTGTGCCAGGTAGTATGAGGTTCTGGCCAACACCACAGTCTTGGATCGTAAGCGCGTGGACGAAACTTCCGCAGGGATGGCCCATCCAATTGGGCCAACAGTAAGAGAGAAAGTAAGGAGCCATATCAAGCAAAGGATCGACTGAACCCACTTGACGGCCGGATTAGTAGTGTTGGTAGCTAGGGCGCCGATGATGAGAAGCCACATGCTCATGGCACTCATGCCTGCGAGATACAAGTTTCGACGGCCGATGTGTCTCATCAGGAACCACGACGCAATAGTACCACAGAATGCCATTCCAGTACCGCCAAGATTGAGGTTATATGAGGTCTCCGAGTCTAATCCTGCTTGCTGGAAGAAGTACGTTGCAGAGTAGGCGAATTGGGCACCGCAGGTAATCTGACCAAGGAACGACACACAAGCGATCTCCGTACGGCGTACATCAGCTGTCTTGAAGCAATCCCAATATGAAGTGCCTTCTGAAATGCGTTTCTCGGTCTCGTTTGTATGGATCATCAGCGCAACGAGAGGCTTTGCTTGGCGCTTCTCGTGAGCGGCCATGAGGCGGAGGACACTCTTTTCAGCCTCTTCATATCGACCCTTGCGGACAAGATACCAGGGAGACTCAGGCATGAAAACACAAGCAACGAAGAGGAACGGGATCCATAGCCATTGTAGAGCAAAAGGAACGCGCCATGCCCAGTCGTTGTCCCACTCAATGAAGCTTTTGAGGACTCCAGCGCCAATGAGCTGACCTGTTGCGAAGCACATATTGGTATAAGCGGTGAGGTATACTCGAAGAGGAAGCGGGCAGAGTTCCGAAGCATACGCAGGGCCGATCGTGGCGAAGATGCCCCAAGGGAGTCTTGATTGCGAATTAGCCGAGGTGTCCAAGATAATAGTCTATGTCGTGCAGAGGGGAGATCATGGTCAACTTACCCACACAGAATCTGTCCCACTGCCTGTAGCTCAACAGACATGCCAAAGAATGACACCATAACAAACGCGGCCATCAACACCACACCGAGAAGGAACGCAGGCCGATACCCAAAGCGCTGTATAATGAAACCATTCAAGATGGCGCCAACGATAGCACCGGCTTGCGGACCGCTCCCCATGGCACTCTGCCAGCGGGCAGGGATCTGGTATGTTTGGGTTGCTTCCTGATATTCTCCAAATCGACGGGCATAAGTAGGATAAGCATACAACGAGCCAATCAGGATAGTATCATAGCCTTCCATGATAATGGATAGTGACACAACGAGGGACCAGGCGACAGCCCATGGGTAAGATTTGAGGGCTTGGCGAACAGTGAGAGCATGCTCATGGGCGTTCGCTGCCTGGGCTTCATCCAAGGTAGCTTCCCAGGAGCCAGTACGGCCGAGCATGACGTTAGAACTTTTCTTTTCGTCGTATGTATCGTGCCTAGCTAGGCCTTCGTTGTGCTCGACCGAATGAGAGGAGATAGTCTTCTCCATGGCCGGTAGAATGGTTCTGTCTAATGTTGCTGCTGAAAACAAATATTGATAGTAGGAACGGGTTATGATTGACAATGTCTGTTCTTGAATACTTAAAGCGTCCGAGCTCTATATTTTATACTTGCAAATAGAATGCCTGATTCTGACGCTCTGATGTAACCTTTAGCTGGGATACTTCAAACTCGCATGACAGCCAAACTAGTGAGCTCTCAAGCCCCGTGGGGAAATGTCACGAAGAGACCAGAATGCGGAGAAACAGGCCACATCGGTGTCATGCTCCCAATGTGAGGCATTGGAAAAGCGTTAAGAACATCCCTTGATCTAGGCTCAAGGCTAGACTGGTCTGCCAGGTTCTTCGGGATTTCGTCGTGTTCTTGACCCTCTAGCCCCTAAGACTACACCTAATCCGGGACAAGCCTCGTGCGTGAAGATGCATTACGGACAATCCACCCCCACAATGAAAAGCCGATACTCGACTACTGCCAGCCACGAAATCTTTACGACCAATTAAGCTTCGGTATTGGCCACGAATGGGTTCGCTATGATCGCTCATTCCACCCCCACTCTGTATTTCCTAGTTCTCGGGATTTCCTGATGCTTCCTGTGAACTGTGAGAAGCAGAAGCGGGACCGGGACCAGTAGTACAAGATCAATACCCGTATTGAGAGGGGGGAAAGATGGAGAAAGTGCTTGGCTGAGTAGGGATCGGCATATTTAACATGTATAAGAGAAAGTGCAAGGTTATTAGATCTTTATCAAATCCTGCGTCGTCCACTTCATTCAAATCATTACTGCCTCATTCTATTTCCAATGGCAGATAATCCTGTTTTCATCTCCTGGCGAACCACCTCGCTGACCATCAACTTCATCAAAAATGAGTTTGGAGCAATTTGCCTTTATGAGATTCTCCCCTTGAATCATTGCCATCAGAAGTCTGCTTCACACCTTTTCACCTCGTCTGAGTTACCGCTCGTTAGTGTCAGGCTCAGCGGCGAAGGTAATACCAATGACAAGACGGCAAAATCACTTGTTGGCGGGTATCTGTCTTCCAGGCTGAGGTACAAAAGTCACCAAAAAAGTCAAGATGGGGATGTTCACAGACTGGACATTCATAGTGAGGACGAAAGGGCGGGAATCTCAGTGACTGCTCATTTGAGCGTATACGGAGACGTGCCTGTTCTTCGCTCAGCCATCACAATCAAAAATGAATCCAAGTCATCGGATGTTGTTGTCACGCAGCTTTCATCTTTAACCATCGGCGGCCTCACAACAAGATCAAATGAATGGAACCAGGACTATGTCCTTAGGACGGCAACGAATAGCTGGTTCAGAGAAGCTCAATGGCGCAAACACTCATTACCCTACATTGGCATAGACAAGAACGGGATCTGTGAGCTACATGATGGTCACTCAGGGTCGCAGGCAACCTTTGGTCTCCAGAACAGGGGATCCTTCTCAACTGGCTCACATCTACCAATGGGCATATTGGAGTCTGAGTCAAACTCAGATACCTGGGCTTGGCAGATTGAGCACAATGGATCCTGGAGATGGGAAATCGGTGACTACAAAGACAGCATCTACATCGCGGCTGGAGGCCCTACCAAAGCAGACCACGATTGGAGGCATACTCTATGCCCAGGCGACAGCTTCACTTCACCGCCGGTCGCGCTGACTCGTGTTTCTGGATGTTTCCAAGACGCTATTCGTGCACTGAATGACTATAGACGACGAATCATACGGCCGCATGATGATAACAAAAGGCTTCCGATAATTTTCAACGACTACATGAACTGTCTCATGGGCGACCCAGACGAAGAAAAGATCGAATCTTTACTTGATCCCGTGGCCCAGTCAGGCGCCGAGTACTTTGTCATTGATGCTGGCTGGTACGCTGATGATAGCAACTGGTGGGATGATGTTGGCTTGTGGGAACCTTCCAAGAAGCGGTTTCCCTCTGGCTTCAAAACACTGATGGACAAGATTAAGAGTAAAGGGCTCATTCCAGGGCTGTGGTTGGAGCCTGAAGTCGTGGGTGTTCGGAGTGTTGTTGGTGAAAGACTACCAGAGGATGCGTTCTTTCACGAAAATGGGCAACGGGTTGTCGAGAGAGGAAGATTCCAACTCGACTATCGCCATCCGGAGGTACGAGCCTGGATGACCAAGGTCGTTGATAGACTCGTCGTCCATTACGGCGTTGGATATTTCAAGTTCGACTACAATATCGAAGTCATCCAAGGAACAGATGCTCCGGGCACGTCATCCGCTGGTGCCAACCAACTCCTCCACCAGAGATGTTATCTCGACTGGGTCCGGTCACTCCTCGACAAGCATCCAAACCTTGTGATCGAGAATTGCTCCAGCGGTGCGCAAAGGATGGATTACGCCATGCTGTCAGTTCACTCTCTTCAGTCAACCAGTGACCAGCAAGACCCTATCCTGTACGCAGCCATCGCTGCAGCTCTGCCAACATGTGTACTGCCTGAGCAAAGTGCGAGCTGGGCATATCCTCAGCCGGAATGGAGTGATGAACTCAATGCCTTTACTGTAGTGAACAGTCTGTTGGGGAGAGTTTATCTCAGTGGTAGACTGGATCGCATGAGCCCTTCGCAGATGGAGCTCATCACCGGGGGGATGCATGTCTACAAGATGATTCGTCCGCATCTTGTGACGGCGCATGCTATTTGGCCTCTGGGTCTACCTCGATGGCATGACGACTGGATCTCCCTGGGCTTGGAGACTGGCAATGGTTTGTACCTTGCGGTGTGGCGAAGAGGCGGCAGCTGCTCAAAGGAGATACCGCTACCGAGATTGGCTGGATGTGGCAAGGTCCAGATAAGCGTCCTGTATCCCAAACGACTGCCTACTCAAGCCGTTTGGAACGAAGGACATAGTATTCTAGAGCTCGAACTTCCCGAGACGAGGTGTGCTCGGGTTCTTCATATTACTAGCTAGATAGACAATGTATCTGTTGAACATTCGCTTCACGGCCATGACTACTCCCAAAGCCTTCGTCTTCTTTATCGGCTAAATTATTTTTCTCTCGATCTTTTGTAAATACCAGAGGGTACAGACCTTGCTTAACTGGCTTTTAGGTACCTAGAGTACAGGATCGCCTAGAGCTGTGAGAGATAGTACAGGGTACTGTATAAATTATCCCTTGACCTGTAGGGCTCTTTTTACATTTAAGCTAGTTTATCTACTGGCAAATTCAATTATTTTATTCGATTAGCTTTATGTGTTGGCACACAATCAGGAGCTAGTCCGAAATAAGGCCCATGACCTGGATAAGAGTCCCCCAGGAGGCAAGAAAACACCAGAGTATAATTTAGAGTATTAAAATAAACTTAGCAAAAGATATCCTAAACTTAGTGCTATTATCCTAAATTTGTATAAATTTACCTAAGTCTTTATTTATATCACTTAGGATCAAGGTCCTGAGTTT
>JAAOAQ010000510.1:0-75050 GCA_013396025.1 Fusarium phyllophilum
GTCTTATTATCTGCTTACACTTATCTAGGGTATCCGCCCCGCACAATGTGATCTGACCCAATGTTTAGATCTGGAAGTTATTCTGTATAGGGTAAACGAACCTTGGTATTTTCTGTATTAGCACCTCTATCTACTCGGAGCAAAGAAATGCCGAGGCCATCGACCATGTATAGCTCACATTACAATGCTAGCCAAGGGACCTAGAGCTAATTAAAGTAAATAAAGTTATATATTCTAATATGAAAAACAAATCACATTTATACCATTTCACTGACCTATATTATAGGATATAAAATAATAATAAGAATTATTAAACCTTGCATTTCAATAACTAGCCTTTAAACTAAGTTATAATACATAAATGCTAATCCTACTTACCCTAGTATCTTATTTAGCCAGGCAAACTGGTACCTATTCCATTCTTGCCCAGCTCCAACTTGGACGTGATATCCAGCTGTTCCATTAAAGAACTTGTAAGTTGCCCTATCGCCAAGTGCGTCCTTAACGACCTTCGGCTGGCCAGCGAAGAACCCCTCAAACTCGGAATCGACAACTAGGACGGGTATCTTGATCTTCCCAACCACGTCCTTAAGAGTGTATTGCTTAAGGGATTCAAGCCATAGATACGGGGAATGTTGTTTAAAGCACCACAATCCGTGTTCTAGACCCCAGCGTACTGTTGTAGGCACCTGTGGGCTACCAAAGAGCGACAAGGCAGCCTCGTCAAATTCCTCTTGCTTGCCCGCAGCGAGAAGTTCCTTGATGTCCGGGGTCAGCTGACCGGCGAAGCCCTCATAGATATCCCACACGCCACCATTTAGAATGAGAGCTTTGATTCGAGGCTCAAACGCAGCTGCACGAGCAGCTAGATACCCACCCATTGAAATGCCAACAAGGACCAGCTTGTCTTCATCGACAAAGCAGCCTTTGCGATTCATCAACTCGTCTATTACTGGCGTGAGGACCTTTTCCCAATTGGGGATGAAACCAATGTCGTCATTGCGGCGAACAGTGGGTTGCCCTGGCCCTTCGTAGGTCATAACATTCCAGCCACGGGCCAAGGCTGGTACAACGAACGAGTGGTAGGAATCTTCCTGGCTAGCATCGTATCCGTTGCCGATAACCAAGGTCGGCCGTTTGACCCCATCGGCTGCCGCTGTGTACCAGATTGCTTCAATCGTGAAGTTGTCGGTGGGGATCTGGATACGTTCGCCGGGAATGGGCAGTGCAGCTAGCGCCTTGTCGAACGCAGCGCGTTGCTGGAGCCAGAAGCTATTGATACGTGGGTCCGTCCAGTTCGCATGGTTGTAGAAGTCGGCCTGACGGTAGTAGCTCGATGCAGCGAACCAGGCTTCCCGGACGTTCAATGGATCGTATGCATTGTCCGGATCCTCAGCTTGACTTTTGGTGTATTCGGCCAACGCGTGGAAGGTCTCAAGCCAGCTCGTGAAGTTCCCGGCCTTGATGTGTTTCGCTGCGGCCAAGACGTCGTTGACGTCGCCAGCCCCGAATATGGTGTTTCCGAGGGTGAAGAGCAGCTCGAAATGGAAGCTTTCATCCTTGCTCAAGAGGATGATGGGATCATCTGGCTCCTTGGGAGAGGGCGATGGTGCAGAGTCTCGGGGAAGAATGGAGCTTGAGGCTATTGTTGCCCCCAGGAGAATAGCACTGAAGAGGGAAGTTGACTTCATTTTGGAAGGGGCTCAGAACGCAGTGTATAGGAGAGAAAGATGGGTAGATTTGCTGATGGCAGTATTGATCATGTTGAAATATTCTCGGCGATGTACTGCCTTTTATCTTGATTTGCTTGTTCTCGCAATCGGTTCCTGCGAGAGCAACCCACAACCAACCTAGACTTACACTATACATCAGCCATGCATCGAGCCTGTTTGCGATTGGTGTTTTCCTAGTGCTTACCGCAGCGACTAGGACAGATAAGGCAATTCCTTTGCGATTGGCCGCCTTGTAATCCTCTGCCCCTCTCTAACGTCAGCTCAGCCACCCCACGGCTTACTTACGCCTCTCCCGTCGCAAACACTGCACGCAAGTCCGGCCGCTAAGATTCAAACTTAACAATCTATGATTCGTTCGTAACGTTGTCTAATTTACGCATGACGGCATTTTTAACTCAGTCCCTGGATGCGACGAATCGCAAACCAAATCAGCCGCGTGGCAACTCTGAACTAGACTCGGTCCTCTTGATCGTTGAGCAGTAGACATGGTCAACCATGGCCCATCAAACGGCTGCTTGACATGTCGCAAACGACGTGTCAAATGCGACAAGGGCAGACCAAGCTGTCGTGAATGCCTCCGGCTGCGACGGGTCTGTGGAGGTTACGAATCAAAGAAAAAGACAGGCGGGATTCGGTTCAAGGACCAGGGCACTGGTGCAAAACTGCTTCCGCCAACATCACGGTTCAGAAGCCCTCGGATGTCGATAACGCAGGCTATCATCCCAGCAACGATTTCCACCAGCGATGAATCATTCGCTGTCTGCTTCTTCCTCACCTCGATCGCAAGCTTAGGACGTAGCTTCAACTCGACCCAGGGTTTCCTGGAGCCTCTTTTCCCTGCCGTAGCCAAGGAGCATCCCGATTCTGTCCTCTCGACCGTCCTGACCGCCGTGTCAACGAAGCTCTGGAGCTTATGGAAAACCCCAACGAACACCTATCGAACGCCTCATCCCCCATTTACCAGGGCGTTGAGTCGCCTACAAGCAGCTCTCAATGATCCCCTCGAGCGGTTAAAGGACAGTACCGTACTCAGCGCTATCTTGATGCATTTTTACGAGAGCCTCGCTGCTCGATCGACGCATCAGCATACCATGCGCGCCCACCAGGACGGGGCTCGTGCATTACTGGAACATGGCGCCGGGAGCGTCTTGGAGTCGGATTGCCGCGCATACTTGAGGGGCTACCTGCGGCACTGTGATGTGTCGAACTATATGGAACTGCAACTAGACGACACCTCAAGCCTGGATGTTTGGTTCGATGCAGGGTGGGACTATTCTATGCCAGCTAGCCCGAATGCAGTCTTGGACCTGATCGGACTCTCAATTGCCGATTTGCAAAAGAGACTATCCACCTTTATGTGCGAGCTGGCCAAGAATAACCTGGATGGTCTGACACTCGCGACTTGGTGGCAGGACGCTTCGTCTGTTAACGCACAACTCATGGATTGGGTTCACTTAGTGCCGGCCTCATGGCAACCTTTTAAGAGACCCCAAGAAGACACCTTTTCTTACTTCGGGTTCTGCGATATATATCCAACCGTCCAGATTGCCACGATCTGGAATGTATGGCGCGTTTGCCGGCTCATGCTCATGCGGATGAAGTTCTATCTGCTTGCCAAAGCGCCCTCTGAGGCGCTGCAGCAAATTATCTTGATTGCTACCAAGGATTCCAGTTTCCCTGATCCCAATCATGGTAGGGAGTTGGTGGACTCCATCTGCCGGTCCATGCCGTTTTATCTGGGCAACCGCCATAATCACGGGGGTTTGCACGACTTGGCGGACCCGGCGATCAGATTCCCCAACTATCACGACCAAGACTTGGATGAAAACATAAGTACCCAGTATCTGCGAAGGGACCAGGCAATGGGTCTCTCTGACTACAAGCGACATATACTTATTCAAGGCCCTTCGCACGCACTGCTTCACTTAAATAGCCTGATCAAAGTGCTGTCAAAGGAGGGCGGAGAGCTTATCTGTCGTGAGCTGCATAGGAACAAAGTCGTCTGGATACAGGAACAGTTCCTCCGGGTCTGTAAACTTACTGACCCAGTCAGTCGGTTTAAATAGTAGTTGTATATCACTGCATAAGCTATCTTAATTAGTTCTTATCAGTATATGTATCACTCTAACGTTCTTTTGTCTTAAAATTAAATCATTTAGAATAACAGTAGGTTAATCTGTGTACAATAGCCTTTATATCGTGATTGCTTGCCTGGTAATTTGCCTCCTTTATGGACAGTCTGCCTAACATGTGGGGAGATGCAGTGTCACGTTCTGTTTCGCGATTGGCCCTAGTGCTGGAAAGCTTGAAAACCCATTACTACTGCTATTAGTTATATTTATTAATAAGTACTCGTTGGATGAGATGGTACGCAACCGAACCAAGCTTACGCAAACAAGAATAAAGCAGTAAGGTCAAGTAAAATAATTTGCCCAAAACACAACCTCAATCATTCCTCCAGAGAAGCTTATTTTAACAACATGCAAATCGGGGAGCCTGGGGATGTCATTTGGAGCCGATGGTCAAACGCACCAAAGCAGCCCGTATGTTGGTCAGAGCAATCTCACTGCATTCAATACATTGTCATTGGCTGCCACCAACTTCTTATCTCCAAATCACCAGTTAGCCTCACAGCCTAGCAGTATGCCTTATCAGCGAAATTACAAAACATGCGTCATTGCTCATATACTTATAAACTTGTTGATTCCTGGTGAATTTACTGCAAGCCCCTAGCAGGACTTATCTTTATCCTCCTTCTATTTTCAATTTCGCAGTCTTTGACAAGCCCATATGCCGAGACGATGCTAGTGAACTGTATCTGAATCATGACGTAAGTTAAACGCTCAATCTACCAACCCTGCTTTAATCAAGTATAGGTCCTCAGAAGCGTATACCCCTAGTGCCACCCAAGAGAGTGGCGCCCTGCCATCTCTCCAGGAATCGCCTCTTTATGGCAGCCTTAAATTATCTGGTCACCAGATCAGGCTACTGACAATCACATCGACTACACCAGACATATTGTGTGAAATGGATGTCACTGAGCTTCATGATCAACTACCATTCAATGCACTGTCATACGTCTGGGGCGATCCTAAAAATACCGAGATTATCCGTGTGAACGGACACGAACACCCAGTAACAATATCTTTGGCCTCGGCTTTGAGATGTGTTCCCCAGCACCTCAGTCAATCGAAACACGCGGCCGGCCAGAAACTATGGGTGGATGCCATCTGCATTAATCAAGCTGATGATGCTGAGAAGAGCCACCAAGTTGCCAAGATGGGAGAAATCTACTCACAAAGCGGTCTTGTTCTCTGTTGGCTGGGACCTCTGAGCGATTCGATAGGTACTGCCATCGATGTTATACAAATCACAGCCTTTGAGCGGTATTTCCGTTATGCAAATGTGGAAGATTGCAACAATCACCAAAAATTGAGAGACTGTATTGCACAGTTACATTATCGCTTGGAAAGGTTCAAGGAAGTTAAGGATATGAAGCAACTTTCAGTCGCTGATACGACATCCGCAACACCCAGGCTAGTTGGGTATATCGAGATTTATGAGCTCGCGAACGCACTTGAACACGCGACTACAGTCATCGTACGGGTGTTGCAAGGCCCATATGGTTCGGAACTCGAGTTTTGCAAAAATGACCTGATAAGCCTATGTCGGGAAGTCAGACATTGGCAGGATCGGCTTCAAAGACAGGCCAGCAAGCTCGATGCCAATGTGATCAAAGGCTCCCACCCCGTGGGTTCTCTATCGGAATTGGTGTCTTCCAGGATTCACAGGTTCCAACAGATAGTTAAAGATTTAGTCTGCCAAGTGATTGGTGATGAGGTTTACGGTCATCTATTATGGCTTAAGGAGTATCCTTCACTCTGCGCAGTTGAGGAAATAGTAGGGCAATGTCATCGGGGTCCCGCTCAACCACTTTTTGACCTTCCATACTGGAGCCGCATATGGATACGACAAGAAGTTATTCTCGCCAAACAAGCAGATTTTATTTGTGGACCCCGATCATTTTCACTTCAGACGTTGGAATACTTTTCAGCTTGGTTGGGATGGATCTTGAGTCCATCAAACTCTCCTTGGTGCCAGAAAGAAAACCTTTCCAAGTTGATATTAGCATACCGAGAAAATTGGAAGCTTCTACACCACATATTTACAAGTCGTCGAGACCAGGGACTTCCAGTTGGCAATTGGTTGGGCCAAAGTCATTTCAGGACCAGTGTCTGGTGCCACTCATCAGAGGCTCGTGCGACCAACCCCAAGGATTATTATTACGGCTTTCTTGGTATTACAAAGCTCAACATTGTCCCTGATTATAGTCCAAGCAAATCTCTCGGACTTGTCAGCAGGGAATTCTTGAGCGAATATCTCAAAGTCTACCGTGACCAATCATCATCTGATGATCCCCTGGGAGGGCCCCTAGGCCTTCTAATGTTTGCAGGAGTTGGTTATGGCTGGAACACTGACATTGACATGCCATCATGGGGTCCAAACTTCCCTGGAGAGGCACAATCAAACCCATCTTCCAGGGGTAGTGCAGATGCGGTGGCTTTTCCAGGCAACAGGGCTTTTTCAGGTAACAAGGATATTGACAGTATTTTTGAAAAAGAACCTCACGAAAGAATAAGCGGTCCCGACTTGGAGGTCACATTGTACATTCTGGATCGCATCGAAATGATAGGTCCAAGAGTCTCTGACTACGGAAGACCCGAGCTTCTCCATTCAGAAGGCCTGCCAATAACTTGGGCCTTGGACCTTGCCCTACGCCATGAGAGCTACACGTCAGGGGGCCACCCATTGGCTGCTTTGCGTCATCTTCTCGAGCCATATACTGCTTTTGAGGGTAAAGAGACTGATTTTTCCATTGAACATGGCCTGAAATTTCTCAAGTTTTTGGGTCATTTCAATCGTCGATTCCAGAAGGTAAAGCCATGCTCTAGAGCTATGTTGGCCCGTTTTTGTTACGTGAAAGATTTTCTTGCGCAAGTTCCCGTAAGTGTTTCTTCTCTCACCTTGTGCCTTCGTCTAATTGTCAAGGATCCCGACGACTATGAGGGCGAGGACGAATACACGAAGGAATATCGCTACATTGAACTTCTCGGCGCGAAGTGTAGGCCGTATAGCCATGCTATAGCAGAGACGAAGAAAGCCTATATTGGGAGGTTTCCCCCGAGGATACGGGAGGGCGATTTGGTTTGTCTCCTCAACGGCCTCAACCAAATAGCCGTTCTGCGGGAAGCTGGTAAGCGTTATCAGTTTGTCGGGACGTGTTTTATTGCGGGGTTAACAGAAGTCAAACCAATTAAGTCATTGATTGATCTCTATGGCCTGAAGGCCAAGAGGGTGACTTTGAGGTAATCCAGGCTGGGCTGGAAGTGGTAAAGTATAGATAACGTTTCATGGACGGAAGGATATTGTCGGATGTTGATAATGTTTGCTTTGTTCCTCTATTTGACTCAACGAGCTGCTGTGTTTGCTAGATACTTTTCAATCTCAAATGGTACATCCTTAGGCTTGACTCATTTCATGCAGTGACGCCAACTTTCACTCCCTCGCTACCAAACTCAACCTTGACTAATAGACAAGAGCATGGTTTCTCAACAAGAATCCCATCGTGCGGATTGGGCTACTAGATATGAGCCATGTGACTCACTTCTCGGTCGAGCAACTCCAGCGCCGGCGTAAACAACGGAACAAGAGAAGTCTTCAAAACCAGACTTTATAGACCACTTCACCGTTGGAATGAAAGGCCATCCAGATTCCGTTGATGTAAAGCTAGTGCTGAACTTTCTGTTGGCCAACGTCCTTGCTGAGGCAGGCACCAAATTTGTATTGAGAGACACGTTGCGCCCATTCAAATCTACAAGGCTGTAGCTACAATGGTGTCACGGTATAAAATTTAACTTGCAGATCCGAAGGTCAGAATGCCGATCATATTTGGGTGGTTTCCGTGTCAAACAGTCTTGTTTGTGAAAATGCACAAAAGATCGGAAACGGTAAAACATTATGAGGAAGGAGAACAAAGATAATTAGATTGATGCACTATATATCAATAATCATGCCTTCATCTGTAGGATACAATGACCCTTCGCTCTCAAGCCTCTGCAACAAGTTCTCAAAATCGGCCCAATCGCAGCCTATCTCATCAGGTAGGATCGGCATGTTGAATGGCTGACCTGAGAACGGATCAAGTATGCCTTCGTCCATGGAGAAGTGATGATTGCCTGCGAGCGCAGGGTCTGACTGGCCGACGGTGTCTGTAAATGTCTGTTGATCGGTCAGAGGTGTCACATTCTGATCGGACAGACTTGTTGACGAGTTGAGCGCGGGAGTACTGCGGTCGTTATCGTTTGGTGCCAGGATAGGCTTCATAGCTTCTTGGACGACACGAAGAAGACCATTTAGAATAGTGTTCAGACGAACTTCTTCACTGAGGCCAACACAGTAGCAGCGAACCAAGTCAGCAGCAGCCACAAGAAGCTGTCCCAGTTAGCATCGAAATATTCATCGTGAATGACTGAACTTACACTTTGGTCAATCTTGGAGACGCGCGAATGCGGCTGTTTCAGAATATGAACAGCCAGGACATACATAGCATGAAGTAGCGGAAAGTAAGCCGGTGCGAAAAGATGCGATGCCGAATCATCGTTATCAGCGAGAAGATGGATTATCTTTCGGGCTGAGTTTGCAACCATCGATTGACCGTTGCGGATCTGGTACTCCCATGGTGTATCTTTAGCGATGATCTCTACTGCCATGTGCAGGGCGTTTTTGCTGATCAGAAGGGAGTTGCGGTTCAGCATGATGAGGCTGCAAGACATTAGCTTCCGGATTTATTGGTTGGCTCTTGTGAACTTACGCGTTATGGTAGTGTAGAGACACAAATGATGCGAGGCCCAGGTTCTCTGGCACGCGCATAAAGTCCGACGTAGGTCTATCGCATATCAGCAACCATGTAGGGCCTGCAGGGAGATGACTTACCTTATACTAGTAGGAACACTGTTGGCCCAGTTCGTCAACATCAAAAATGCCTCTCCAGTGCTAGTAACCTTCTCTTTGACCACTGCCTCAAGAGCCCTTCTACTAGCCCTCTCCTCAAGTTGTCTCGCCGTAGCACAACGACGACTCATCTTGCTAAACACATTCGCCATCGATAGCGCAATACGCGATGGTTCAAGGGCACTAGACTTAACTACATCTAGCTCCAAGGTGTCAAATGCATCATCCGAGATGGTAGATACATATCCAAGCTGGAATGAGAATAGCTTCTCATAGCTGTATAGAGCCCACCACGCAGGATTCCAGGCATCAAGATCCAGTGGTTTTTTTCTATTCTTTCCTGGTTTGTTGAGACCGAGGGAGTGCGCGATAGAGAGGCAGATGCCGAGCGTTGTCCAAGCTGAGATGATTTCGTCGTTGAGGCGGAGACATACTGAGAAGAGAAAGAGGACTTCGATGGTGTCGTATGATACGTTTCCGATGAGATGTCCCAATGCACTGCGAGCTAGAGATAGTGTTTCAGTCATGTAAGCCTTTCGCTCGGCGTGTTGGAGAATGCATCCTCCCGCAGCGAAGAGCAGATGACTTCTCAGCGCTGCAATATCGACAGCATGCGACGCCAAGCTCGCTGGGTGCGGCGGATGCGATTGCACTGCATCCGCACGGGCTTGATCGAGCCTCACAACAGGGTAAAACGTATGTATCTCCCTCGCGTACGCGTCGAATAAAGTCTGGGGTACCCATGTCTCCGGCGTGATCGGAATTCCATGCTGGGACTGAGATGCCGATTGTGGGTTCAGGCTCGAGGGTGGATATGAGCCAAAATGGTAAGGGATGCTCAGCCGGAAACAAGCCAGGTCGAGCCATTCCGTCAAAATCTGAAAAGACGTGGTCCCCGCGCTTTGTCGCCAAATCAGCAGCGGGTTGCTAATCGTATCTGTATGAGAAGAGTCTCTACTCTGCGACGGTCTCGGACTCTGTGACCGCGCACGAATCGGCCCAGTAACAACCTCAATAGTCCTCGGCTCAGCAACAGAATGTCTCCTCTCCACAGCCCCATTCTGCACTCCATACTCCGACGGACTCGCAGACGTAACAGATCCTCCATCCGTTGACTTCCCCGCCTCTCGTCTCTTAATCACCTTGCCCGGTCTGCGCCTATCCTCTGTAACGCAAGTAACCCCTGCGAGGATACAAGCCTGACAAGAGGGCTGCTGCTCGTCACAGCGCGTTTTGCGACTCCGACAGTAGTTGCATGCGAAATTCAGACGGCGCCGTTTGCTGGATCTGGGGATCCCGGAACTGTCTTCGGTATCCATTGGGGAGGGCATCGCGAAACGTGGGGAGGATGGTGATTGGATTGATGTGATGCCGGTAGATGAAGACGGGGTTCCGGTGACAAGGGTTTGAGGGGGATTCAAGATCTGGAGTTGTTGTGTCTGGGTGATGAGATACCGAGCCGACGGCGGCGCAGACAGCGTATTTTAATAAACGATCGGTAAACATTTGCCCTTCCCCGCATTCATTCCCCTCGGAGACTCGGCTCCACCCCCGCGTCCCCAGCTCACTATTAGATCCCATCGCATACGAACCAATCGGAATCTATTCGTTACGCTATCAGACTAACTTAGCACCAAGGTCCAGGCTCGACTCCGACCCGGAGGCGATTCAATTGATATGATATAAACCTCGTTTCGTCGCTGACTTGGACATGGAACGTCAAAACTCATCCAGTTGACAAGGTGTAGTCATGGCTGAGCGACGCGATTCTTTCGGTATGAAACCTGACGTTGATGCTGTTGAGGATATCATCAAGACGCCTCATCATGAAGCACACGATGCATCTGGGACAGTTAATCTGTATCAAGATGGAACTGTTGTTCTCGTGCCGACGCCTAGTCCCGACCCCAAAGGTAGACACACCATTCTTTCTATTATCATCAACTCACATTTTTAATAGATCCTCTCAACTTGCCTGCCTGGCGCAAGTACATGATCATCCTCCTCGTCGGCTTCTACTCCGGTATCTCAGTCCTAGGAACTTCCGGTCTCGGCTCCGTCGCCCCAGAGTTATACGCGCTATATCACAACGACAATGCCAAGCGTGTCAGCGATTTACTTACGTATCCCACTCTCTTTATGGGAATTGGTAATTTGCTCTCCATGCCTCTCGCCAACGCCATCGGTCGACGACCTGTATTTCTCTTCTCTCTGCTGCTATTGACAGTTTCGGGAATCTGGTGTGCTTGCTCAAAGTCGCTTACGAGCCATATTGCCGGGCGGAATATCTTCAGTCTTGCTGCTGGACAGAGCGAGGCTCTTGCGCCGTTAATTGTGCAGGAGATTCATTTTCTCCATCAACATGGCGTTAAGTTGTCTTACTTTGTTGGTGTTCAGAACACACTTACTGCGGCTCTGTTTACGGCGACTACGTACATCGTTCCATCGCTTGGATTGCCATGGTGGTATGGTATCATGACTATCATTAATGGTTTCACAATGATCATGTCTATCTTTTTCCTCGCTGAGACTCGCTACGACCGACCCGAGGACGCGACAGGTAAGCATTTTCCGCTCTCTTCATTACTTGACTCTAACCTTGAACAGAGGGTGCAGTTCATCTCAGGCTCGACAAGAACGGCAATGTAGCCCACGAAGGTACCAACGAGGTTCTGTACCAAGTCACGACCCGCAACGGTGTTGTTCTCCAGCCCGAGAAGTTCGGTGAAAGGACATGGCGTGATGACATAAAGCTATTCCACCGCAATATTGACTGGAAGAGCCTTGTCTCATTCTACAAGGACGTTGGGCTGTCTCTCATCCTACCGCCTATCTTCTGGATCTTTATTCTCAATGGTGCTTTCCTTGGTCTTTACATCTACCAAGCCTCAACCTTTGCTCAAATTCTGGTACAGCCGCCCTATAACTTTAACGGCGAGCTTCTTGGTTATGTACAGCTTGTTCAGATCATTGATTGTCTGCTTGCTGTCCCGCTGCTTGGATATGGCTCGGATATTATCTGCAAATTCATGAGTCGACGAAACAAGGGTGTCTTCGAGGTAAATATCCCTATCCTGTTTATCGAGGTCGGCACTGACAGATACAGCCTGAATACCGTCTTCTTGTCTTGATCATCCCTGCGGCTTGTGCCATCATCTCAGCGATTGTCTACGGCCACGCAGCCGCCTCGCCCAACGATTATCACTGGATCGCCATCGTCGCTCCATATCATCTCGGCTTCTTCTCTTTCCTCGGAGCGAACTTGGTCGGAATTACTTTCGTCATGGATAGTTACCCCAACGAGTCTGGACCTCTTCTTCTCGTGGTTTGTGCTGGTCGAGGCTTCGTCTCATTTGGCTTGAGCTATGCGACTGTGCCTTCCATTCAGTCCCTTGGATATGATGGTGCTATGAATATTCTTGCTATTATCTGCGGTGTTCTGAGCGCCATGGGTATTGTCATGTACTTCATTGGAAAGCGTGTTCGTGAATGGGCGCGTCGACGTATCTGGCCTAAGCATCACGAGGAGTAGGGTTTGGCGGGAAACTAGGTCGCGAAGACTATCACGTTATGTACTGATATCTGTGGCTCAAAGCACGATAGCAAATAAATCACTGGAACGCACGATGCGAAAATGGTCGTATCTGCCCTTTTATAGGACTTCCCCCTCTGCGGCTTGTTGGCGTGAAGTCCCCAATACTGCCTAATCAGGTAATATCAAGAGTGGGATGGATGGGGACAAACAACTCCCCAACTCCTTGCTATTGGCGCGCAATGTAATTGCGGAACTGAATCGTTGTATCATAATAGACTGGACTATTGACTTTCCCTGATGTTTCAGCCAGGAGACCAATAGCTAAATTGCCAATGGCATGGCGTCCATGCATGATATGGCCTTCTCAGAGAGCCATAAAAACCTCTAATGTTAAGCAAAGGTGTCAAAAATATCTACTCTAAACTCCACTAAATCTATCCTAAAGTATACTAAATTTACCTAAGTCTTTTTATCCTTTAGGATAGCGGTTCTCGGCTAACAGGGAGTTTAATTACAACCTTATGCAAAACAGCTCGGGTAACCAATGCATTAAATTACAGGGATTAAATTCTGCTTCTAAGTCTAGAAGGTACGGAGCATGTAATGCATTTATAGATAAAGCGCTGTTTGCATAAATGATGGCCTGTCAATGTTACATAGACCAAAACATCAGATGCCCGGCTGATGGACAGACACAAGGTCTTACGAACATCTCTCAGGGCTCTTAAAGGACTGTAATCCCTGGGATTTGTTCTCCTTGCTTCTCTCTCATGCGGTTTTGCTTCGCACCCATCAGCCATTCGTTATACCAATCACAATCAATCTAATTCAACAAATAATCACATAGTCACTCCATCATTCGTTCAATGTTCTCCGCAATGGCCAAATCAAAGTCCAAGACAGAGGCCTCATCCGAGACCGACACCGCCCCCACAGAACCCACTCCCCGTCCCGTGAGCACCTGCGGCAGCGAGCATCTCCTCATGGCAACCCGCCGCCAAGCATCAGAACAATACGCCAAAGCAGCCAAAGCCGAAAAGGCCTACCGCACCAAAAAGCGCGCTGCCCTCGCGCGTGCCAACTACAACGAGACAAAGACACACTTCAAAGAAGCCTTTTCACACCTCTGGCTTGCATTGAAGGGCGTGTTCTCAGCGATCAAGAACTCAAGATATCTTGTTGGTGAGAGGCGTGATAAGAGGAGACAGGAGGCTGAGAAGAAGAAGAGGGAGAGGAACTTGGAGAGGAAGAAGAAGCTTGAGGAGCAGTTGGGGAGGGAGGAGGCGGAGGCTGAGGAGTAGGAACTTTAATGAATCATGAGCTTACTTGTATGCTTGTGATGATGGCTTGTTGGTGTTTTGTACCTTGTCATTTGAGGGCGGCGTTTGTGTCTGGTTTGAGGCAGCCATACCCAACTTTCATCATTTATCTCCTTTGTCCTAACGCAATATAGATTATTGCTGCGCTTTATCGACAATCAATCAATGTTTAATCAATCAATACATATTTTCCCTATACTACTGGAAATCTCCACGCTTGAGGTCGCAGTGTAAGTAAGAGAGCAAAAACAAAAGCATTATCTTAACCCAATCGCTACATCATCCAGACCTGCTCTTCTTTAACTTGGGAAACACATCAGTCGCTTCAGTCATTTGACCCTGGATCTCAATGGTTGAGGTCCAGATCCGCTCCCTTATTGACTGTGTTCCAATACTTCTCCGCCCTTCGCTGCCGCAGAGTCCGTCCCCATTTCATAACGGGGAAGATCGTCAGGTTATGTGCCAGACTAGCAAACGCACCAAGAATAAAAGCATTCTGATAGCCAAGGTTGACAACCCAAGGAGTGACACTGACAGCATTAGCGGAATTCTATGTTTAAAGAGTCGGGGCTGTGTGCTTACCCATATCCAATACCGAAAGCCATCGTGTTTCGGATGATAATGGCAGTGGCTAAAGCTTCACTTGCGAGATCGCGATAACAATCGATGCAGTACGCAATGGAGATCTGTGAACCGGTTGTCGTGGTGAAGGATATGACGCCCATGGCAAAGACAATCGAGAACCAATGAGCCTCGTAGTAAGCTCCAACACCGAACAAGATGCATCCAAAGGGAATGAGGATGAGAGAGGGCAGGAAGAGCCAGAGTCGGCGCTCAGCTTCCATAAACCTACCATTGCGACGCGCCATTTCGATGATGAACTTGTCGCCAAAGATTCCAGTGTAGATGCATCTAGCTTCTGTCAGCTTCTCATTCGATCGTGGGCATTAGGGACTTACGCGAGGGTCGTTCCAATGAGAGGAGCGATGAATGTCAACCCAACTGTGGAGGTAGGCATGTTATAAGGTTTGTTCGACAGAACCATAGACTCAGTCGCGTTCAGAACTGAAAGCCAGACGATGTTGCAGCCGTAGATGAAACCAGCATATGAGATGATGAGAAACGCGAGGAGAAGAATCGGTCGACTGATGAGCTTGATGAGTCTGTTCTCGCCTTTCAAGTTCTTACGTTCGATCGGTTTGAGACGGGAGATGCGGGATTTCTTGCTGAACTCGGTGTTGTCGAGGTCGAAAACCTCGTTGGGTGCGCTAACATTGGTGAGAGTGGTAGTAGCGACTTGGTCTTGCTCAACGTCGTGTTTCGTATCGAGATCGTCTTTTGTATCAGGGTCGGCCGATTTCTGATTGGCACTAGACACGTTCTTTCCCTCGATGTGGTTGCTTGTCATGTACTTTGCTCGATCGAACTTGGTCTCCTTCATGAAGAAGATGATGAGTAGCAGGACGGCGCAGAAGATGGCGCACCAATACTGTTGGCCTATTAATATTTGCTTCTTGTCAATTGGGAAGCGATTGCTCACAAATACCCATCGGTATCCCTGCCCATCGTTGATGAAGCCCATGATAAGCGGAGCGATGCCGTTGCTGTAGCCAAGTGCGAGAGCATACAGAGCGATGAACTTGCCGCGTTCGTGGGTGAAGAACTGCGATACTTAAATAAGTCTATCATACGCGATTGAATTGTGGTAATATGACTTACGACGTCTGAAACAGTAATCTCCGCCAAAGACTCAATCGGCGCACCAAATATGCCTTGCAGAATCTTGGTCGCGATCCACTCTCCGTTTGATCGCACGTGAGGCTGCCATACCATGACGCCCTATTTCTGTCAGCTTCAAAACCATCAGTCGGACTTGGACACTTACCAAGGTACCCAGTGTCGTCAACAAGTAAACGGGTCGCTTGCCGTACTGGATGGCAATGGCTTGCCAGATAATACAACCCCAGCCAAAGAAGAGGAACTATCAACATATCAGACTGTCACTACACGCATCAAATAAAGAGATAATTACCATATATCCTGTTCCAGAGTTCAAATCATTATAGCTCAGGCCCGTAGACTCCGACAAAGGCCCCAGAGTAGAATACAGCGCAGAAGAGCAGATACCGATAACAAGCACATATCTACATCACGTCAGTAACGCCCAACCAAAGAAGGGGAGACATACGCTGCCATACAAAACGCAGAGAGGTATTTCCTCCTCGGCGACCAGTTCAGCGGATCATCCGGATGGGCCGACGGAGCTGGGACGAGAACAATGTCGTATTCTGCTCCTTTGGCGTGCTGCGAGTCCATACTTCCCTGGGCGTCGACCAAGTGGACCGTTCCGGGGATTGCCTCGATCTGATCTGCCATGTTGGCAGTGGTCTGACTCTGAGTGGGCATGATTTAAAAGATGGGGAAAGTAGTTGGTGGTAATCTGTTGTGGAGTTTTGGTGTCAACAACGGGATCTTTTCTCATTTTATATCTGTCGGTAAAGTCTAATTAGTATGCTAGATTGATCTATCTTGACTATCTCTCGCAGGACCAACGAGTAGCTTCATTCCTCTCAGCGCCATGTCATGGCACATCCTTAGCTTATCATGACAGGCGCTAGAGAACGACTACTCGATCGGGAAATAAGAAACCCACGAGGCTATGGACTGTCGGGAATTACTCAGCCAGTCAAAAATGTTATATAGAGATGGATCAATTGGTGCGATCATACTGTGTGGTGAGATACTCAGAAGACAAAGATCAGCAGATAATATTCTGAGCACTTCAGTCGATTTCTCACTCATAAGCATCAATCGCGAAAATGGTTGCTTCACAATATCCTGTCCGCCCTGCCCTTCGTCACGATGAAGAAGAAATCACTGGCTACGTAGACCCATGGGTAGTATCCCCCAGTGAAACAGCCCACGTCAAGGTACTCCAACCTCCTCCCCTTCCCAAACCTCCCACTAACCATCCAAGATCTCCTCTACAAAGCCCAAACTCAAATATCAACTCGTCAGACTCCTCCAAGATCTCGACATGCACCATGCCCCAACCCCCGCCAAAGAAGTCATCGAGCATGGTCCCAAAGGCGAATTGAACGGCCGTTTTCAAGCGTCGCATCCTGGTTCTTACGCTGTTGTTGATGCATGGAGGAGAGAACCTCTGCTGGGCAAGTCGGAAGGTGTCGAGATTGACTTTTATGTTCAGCCTTGGATGCTTAATGCTCCTCATCCCCAAGCTATCTTATCCAACCTTGACGCTGCGAAGGGCGCTGGTATAGCTGTTCTTCTTGATCGGGATAATAAGCTTGTTGTGTGGATTGGTACTTCCAATGGCGTTGAGGTAAAGAAGATCGCTTCATCTGCTCGCGAACGTCGATGGTTCCATGTTTGTATAACTCTCAAAGCGAAGGAGTTTCAGTTACAGCTCACTCACATTGCTTCTGGAAACGAACCCGCTCCTTCATCAATCATCATTCAAACATCTCTCCCCAGCACTCCCCATCTTGACTCTGGTAGCCCTATGTACTTTGCAGCTACCACAGCAGCAAGCCCAACATCAGCTTCACAACTCCCAGTGCACTTTTTCAACGGCCGCATCGAAGCTCCCCGCTTCAAAGCCCTAGGCCGCAAGAACTGGGACATTGCGCGCTACGACTTTTCTGTTGGAATCAACACAGATGAGATCTTCGATGTCTCTGGCTCTGGGCTCGATGGCGTTCTTGTCAATGCGCCGACGCGAGCTATTCGCGGACATGATTGGGACCACAAGCTCATTGGCCTCGGGTGGAAGGAAGCGACGTATGGTTTTGGTGCTATTCACTTTCATGACGATGATCTTGATGACGCAGCGTGGGAAACTGACTTTGAGTTCATCGTCCCTTCCGATCTACGCTCTGGCGCTTATGCGATCGAAGTTCAAGATACAGAGTCAGATCTCAAAGATGCAATTGTCTTCTTCGTCCGTCCGAAGGAAGTCCGACCGCAAGCAAAGATTGCGTTTGTCTTTTCGACGTTTACGTATCTCGCGTACGCGAATGAACATATGTATGACGAGACAAAGTCAACACATATCTCATTCCCCGAGGGTGTTCAGCTCGTCGCGTCTGATAACTACTACAAGATGGTGCGGCGTCACGACCTTGGTCTGGCTATCTACGATCTTCACAGTGATGGTTCAGGTGTCGTGTACAGTACCACTAAACGACCGATTCTGAATGTGCGGCCGGATTATATCCACTGGGGCTTTCAGCGACCACGAGAGTTTTCGGCTGATCTGTTGATGGTTGGATTTCTTGAGAAGCATTTCGGCGATGGTTATGACATTCTCACAGACCATGATCTTCATCTCCGTGGCCGTGCTGCATTGTCTCAGTACGATGTCGTCATTTCCGGCTCTCATCCGGAATATCCTTCCGCAGAGTCTCTTGACGCTTATGAGGGACATGCTAAGAACGGGGGATCGCTTATTTATGCCGGCGGCAACGGATTTTATGTAAGTAGCCCAATCGTGGAACTGATACAGAACTGACGTACCTTTAGTGGAAATCTGTCACTGATCCCAAGAGACCTCATCGCATGGAAGTGCGACGCGCTGATGTCGGTGCCCGAACTCACGAAAATCCTCCGGGCGAGCGTCATCACGCACTAAATGGCCAACTCGGTGGTCTCTGGCGCTCAATCGGCCGCCCGCCAAACGATCTCTGGGGCATTGGCAGCTGTGCTTCAGGTAAAGGCCCCGGTCGACCATTCATTCCAACCGACGAAGCCCTCAACAATCCTTCACTGGAGTGGCTCTGGAAGGGTCTCGACGAAGAGTCCCGAAAGCTCCTTGGAACAAAGGGTCTTGCTGGGGGTGCAAGTGGTGATGAGCTCGATCGTCTTGATGCTGCGATTGGGAGTCCGGCTAATGCCATCTTGCTTGCTCGTAGCGAGCGACATGATGATCATTTCATGCTGTTCAACGAAGAGCTCATTTTCCCCATGATCGGTACACTTGGCTCGACTTCACCGCTTGTGAGGAGCGACATGGTATACTATGAGACGAATAGAGGCGGTTCTGTTTTCAGTGTTGGTAGTATCAACTGGAATAACTCTCTGGCTTGGGATGGGTATGAGAATGATGTTGCACAAGTGACTGAGAATGTCATCCAGGAGTTCCTCGCACGTGGGAAGAAGAATGCATCGGCATGAAACAATGAAGCAAGCCCGCAAGGTCAAAGAAAGAATCGCGTTTGTTTACCTGAAGTTCAAATAAACATGTATATATACAAATTCCCAAATCTATCGATCTATCTATTGTACAATTCTTTTATCTGCCCTTCCTCCCCTTAAAATGCATGTGATCCTCGTTCCATCTCACTCAACTCCACTGTCGCTATGAACAACCACCTTCTCTGCATCCTTCCCAGCAGCCATCTCCTCAAAGTAAGACTCATCTTTCTTCTCACGGCTGATATACCCAGGTGGCGTCCACTTCGCACTCTCCCAAGCCTTGAGGTCAGGTAGACAGTACATCATGTCGATATGCTCGAGACTGAGAGTCTTGGACTCGTATAGGAAGAAGTATACGATGACAGTGCCAATCAGATTCATGCCAGCGAACACGTAGCCAAAAGCGTAAGAGATACCGGCATCAGCGAAGGGAGTGAGGAAGCTGATGAGGACTGGTGTAAATTAGTATTAGCACGCTATGGTTATGATGAAGAACTTACAGTTTGCAAGCCAGTTGCTTGCCGTAGCCAACGCAGCCTGTTTGGCACGAGTGCGTAAGGGAAACACTTCTCCAACAACGACCCAGCCGAGTGGACCCCAACTGACAGCGAAAGAGGCGATGAACATGCAAGCGGAAATTATCATGACGATGCCACTGGTACTACTGTCCTCGGGGTCAATGGCTGTCCCGACAGATGCAAAGATGAGAAGCCAAATAGTCTGCCACAAACCGCCGATGATGAGGGGCCAGCGACGACCGAACTTTTCAGCAGAGTAAATTCCGAAGAAAGTCATTCCGACGTTGATTGCGCCGAGGATTAGTTGAACGAGGATGGGGTCGTCAATGCCGGCGGACTCAAAGATGGTGGCTCCGTAGTACTGATCTCGCGTCAGTTTTTGTCGCTAAATGGCAGTGGTTGACTTACGAAGAAATAGTTGGCGCCGGTCCACTGCTGGAAAAACTGAACAGCCATTCCAAGGAGTGTTCGGTACAGCACCTTCGGTCCCTTATTGTGCAGGCCAAAACATTCCAACCAACTTCCCTGCCCAACCTTTCGTTCCTCCTCAAGCAGAATCCTCATCTCCTGAATATTATCTTCAACGACCGGATTCTTCACATCACTCATCATACCCCTCAATCTCGCCAGCGAAGTCCTCACACCATCCCAATCCTCCCTCATAGCAAGCCATCTCGGGGACTCAGGACAAGTCAAGACCCCAAGACCGAGAGGAATTGAGAAGGCCATCTCAATAGCGATAACGATTCTCCACGACGCATCACTATCTTCGATCTCACGTACACCATAGTTGACGATGTTTGAGATGAGAATGCCGAAACATATCATGAGTTGATATGACGACACGACGGCGCCACGAATTTCTCGTGGTGCACACTCGCTCTGGAACATGGGGACGCCGATGGAGAGGGCGCCGACACCAAGACCGGCGATGAGACGGCCTATCATCATGTGGACCCATGAGTACATGGCTGTGATTTGGATGACGTTGCCGAGGAGGAAGATGACAACGAAGATGGTGAGACTCCATCGCCTACCATACCAATCTGCCGTGCTGGTCGCCATGTTAATACGCAGCTACGTCAATTGGATGGGAGACTTACTAAGATCCTGACAAGGCTCCAATGAGACATCCGATGCTCATAAGTGACACGAGTATACCTTGGATAGCGGGGACCCAGTATTTAGTGCCATCATCGTCTGTTTGAGCGAAACGATCGATGTAGTCTCTAAATAGAAGCATAGCTGAGATTTGACCTGTCTCACGTCAGACTTAGAAACTCCAAGGAGTGAGGTGTCGCTTACCAGTATCATAGCCAAATAGAAAACCTCCGAGAGAGGTGATGAGGGCCAAGACCAGAGCCTCAGCTCCGCAAGCTGCCCCGTTGACAGTGAAAGATCTGGTTATCGTATCAGCTCAGTTTAATTTTAAAGTAGTTGAAGAAAAGAGGCATACTTGTTCCCAAGCATATTGTCAGTCAATGTCTTGTAACCCAAACACATTAATCTGCTCCTCTCATTCAACGCGGTCTGCATTGTCCTTTTATTCCCTCCATATCCAGCGGATCCCCCAAAAAAGGAGTCCTAACTACAAGTCCCATGATGCCTTTCGAAACCACGACAACGCGATACTCAACCCTCTCAGCGGATCAAAAGATCTTACCGTTATCCTATCGGGGAACAAGGCTAAATAGAAACCCACCACCTTTTACCCGTCAAGGTGAGGCTCCCCGGATATAACCAAAGGGCCGAATCCAGGGGTTTGGGCCGAAGAGCGCCGGACCGGTGAGCATGGTCAGGGGAAGTTTATTCTCCGTGGGATGTGTTTTGAGTGGAGAATCACGCGTGGGGTCACCGCCGGACTTCCCCATGATAGGAGAATGGGGTTGTAGGACGGGAAAAGTTAGGGTGATTCAAGCGTCATGGGAGACAAGACTATACTTTTCATCTGCTGCCTGTTCTGCACCGCTTGTTTGCTCGTTACACTACAAAGCATTTGATAATATATGCGACATTTCGTGATCATCTGAGAATTAAACAGCACCTGACTTGTACAAATAATCGCAAATGAAAACGTCAGCACAGACATAACGCTCGGCAGTGAGGCCGGCATAGCCGGTCTTGGCGTCCATCAGCTCGGGACGTAACAGCTATGAGCATCACCTGACTTCGGCAAAGAGGCTGGATGGCATGGGACTTGCGGAGATTTAGTTAAGTATTATGCTTGAAGTTAAATGACTCAGTCAAATTCTCGCGTCACGTTTTTACAAAGCAACGTTCCATTACGCACTGAGCAATTGCTATCTTGCGCTCTTTCGCAAGATTTGGATTGGGTGGCATGACAGGGTGAATTACGGTCTCCGGAATGTTTTTCTGTACGACAGAGCATTTTGGGTAATTGAGCCTTGCCTAAGTTTGAGATTGATAGTGAACGTTTTATGTAACTGCCTTTCCATGGGGAGAACTTATTTGATGTTTTTGAACATCTGTTGATGTCGCTGAGGCCTGTTGCCACTGGTGACAACGCGACTTGGGATAGATCTACGCGGCTTGTGTAATTTGAAAGAAATCTTGCAAGATCCCATAGAACATCTACTATAGTTTAATCGTTGTTTTGGCATTTGATCGTCTCTTGTGTACGTAGTAGAGCAAATCGAAATATCATCAAACTCTAGGTTAGGCCAGGGCCAATTGAGCGGAAGAGAATTGACCCCACTTGGCGTCTCGGGAGAGGAACTATTTTAATTGGCTCAGCTAAACTCCATTCCAGCACTACCAAAATCCAGATGACTTTTGGTTGGTCAGGCTATAAATAGAATGCCTTACGGAACTGAACGGCCCGCCCCAGATCATGGAAATAACCAGCAAGTCATGACCCAACAGCTCGGAAATAACACGTGGAGCAGAGTCACTGAATCAACAGTCTCGCCAAACCTTGATTATGTTTTTCTCCTCCAAAAGCCAAATGGTCAAAGCTTCGAATGCCATTCGTTGTGAAATATGAGTACAAACTGTACCTCAAAACTTGCAGTGCCTCGTTTGTTAAGCCTCACGTTTGGGAAAGCTTACGTCATGTGCGCAGTTGCGATGACAGGTCTAGGCATCCACGCCTCCATTGGAGTTGCCCATGAAACTTAACTCTCACCCTTCTTTACCTCTCGAGCTCCTGGCTCAATCACAACTTTTCATCACCATCATCTTCTCAAAATGTCGGAACATCGTGAAATCCCAAAATTCACCGTCGATCTATCTCTCCCTCCCGAGACCCGCTACGACCATATCGTTCTGCACTTCAAGACCGCCGTGGACTCGTGCGATTTACCTTCCCTATTCTACGCCCTTCTCGATGAACTCGTTGGGAAATTCGCCGCGAAGATAATTGCTGCGATCTCGCCGCTGCTCATGCGACGCGTTCATTCTGATGAGGAAAATGCAGAATTGGTCGGTATCTCGAGAGCGATCGGCATTCCCATGCACATCCTCGTTGCCTTCAATGTCCTCTTGGACCTTTTGCTGGGATGCACGAGCGGCGGGGTACGAACGCTTGATCCTGATTCTGGTGGGAAAGCGACACGGATGCTTCATTTTCGGACTCTCGACTGGGCCATGCATCAATTGGGAAATATTATCGTTGAGCTCGACTTTGTCCGTACGCCTGGAGGTCCGGTTGTTGCGACAACGGTTGGGTATCTTGGGTACATTGGGGTTTTGACAGGAGTGCGAAAAGGCATGAGTTTGAGTTTGAACTTCAGACCGCACCACGCCAAGGAGACTCTTCGGCAACGACTGTCCTACAGACTGAATCAGGCGATGGTGGTTCTTGGGCAGCGACAATCCATCTCAAGCAGTTTGAGAGAGATTCTACTGGGCGACTATACAATACCGGAGAAACAGTCCGATGAAGCGCACGAGACGGACAACACCAGCCCCGATTTGCAGGACCAATATGTACAACAAGTCCTCACAAAACTCTCAACATCCAGTTCAACCGCCGCATACCTCATCCTCTGCCAGCCCGACCGCGTCTTCATCATCAAGAAAGACAATTGCAGCGCATCGATCCGCGAATCCGACACGTTTCTCACCGCCTACAACCACGACGTCAAAGACGAAGACAACCCCGAGCTTCTCCAACAAGCCGCAGCAGAGCTCGCAGCAGGCGAAGATGCGACAGGTATGGCAGACGTAGTGGCCTATTCACTTGAAAGAAAGCACGATTTGGATGAGCTATGGAGGAAATGTGTTCGGGCTTGTATACGAAGGTACAAGCTGCGGGATGATGTCGTGACGAGGGAGGATGTGGTGAAGTTTTTGCAGAATGATATGATTAGGAATGATGAGACGCATTACGCTGTCATCATGGATCCGAAGGAGGGGAAGGTCATGTGGCGGAGGGCGTATGAGTATGTTAGTGAGAGTGAAGGCGAGAGTTCCGAGGAGAATTAATGTTTCACAGATGGATGAGTGCCATGACTGACTATGGGCGGTCAAGGAATCAGTATGAGCGACGCTCAAAGGGCAAGGGATTCTGAAATAGTAGCTTTTGACTATAATTTTACACTGCATGGATTAGCTAGTTAGGCTTCTAGACATATTGTAATCAAGACATTTAGATCAACAGAAATTCTTCAGTAGTAACGATACTCCAGATATCTCAGTGTGACCCTGTTAGCTTTTGGGAGTGAAAACGGAGTACAGGGCTTAGCCTTACATGGATCTGAACAAAATGATAAGCCGCATTGAAACAGCAAGCCAATAGGACAGAGGTTTAGACGAGCAGGCCAAACACAGCAAGAAATTGACCAGGCCAGCATATGGAGACTAGGTAGGCCATCCAATCATACAGAAAATTATCCGGAGTCAACAGGGCTCGGCATATATGCAATGATCTACAAAGGACATCTTGGCAAACTCCGAATGTGACCGTATATTCCCTCATGCTCTCAAGAACACGGCTCGGATACGCAGGGGATAATCTGATGTCAGCAGGACTGTATGAGAAGAAGGTTATCTCAGTCTGTTGCGTACAACTTCCTCTTCTGTCCAGAGTAGACCACAAATGGGATAAGTTGCGAAGGGAGACATAAGCGACCCGTATCCTACTGTGTCCAGGTACGATATCAGCCGCAGGGGTTGAGATCCAAGGTTGCATGTGATGCAGGGGCTGGCCAGAAGGCGAAGCACTCGACGGATAACCATTATCCAGTGACATGTCGGCGTGCTCGGTACCTCCTTCAGCTGGCGTAACTGCCGGCTGTAGGTCAAATCAAGTTACTTCATACCTATGCCTAACTAACACTTTTAGATATACCTACTTTGCAACACTGGGCACCGATATAAGCTCATTTCAGGTTGATAATCCAGAACTGGGTAGATTGGGGGCGTGTATGTATCAGGATGTTTATGAGATGAATCTTTGAGTACCCCGGACGTGTAGATTTGTGGCGTTATGTAGCCTTCTTGAACGTGTCGGCGTTTACTAATCACTTGGTTAGACAGTTGTCACCCCATCAGCCCAACGGCGATTTCATGGTCTGCGCGGTCCAGACAAAAGGACTCATCGCTTGGACTTGAGACTATCAACTTTCGCATCGCAGGTCGATAATCCCTAGTGTCAACCGCCCTAGCCCATGTTCTGACATGGAGACACGGGTAACTGCCGTGGGAGCTGAGCTTCGGCCCTGTCATAGCTCAGCCAGGTGCAATGCATACGCCCCTGGTACTTGATGATAATCGACAAAACCTCTACAGAGGATCGAGGAAATCTTTCTCCGGCTGGCCATGTCGACAATGCCCCATGCGGAGGAATGAACCTTTGTACGCGGGACGAGATGAGAGCCCTTTGTGGTAATTGCCGAGGGAATAGCGTTCAGAGCGAGGATAAGAAGGATCTGAGTGAAGACAAGAGGGTCGCGTTGCCCTCTTCGAAAAGTTTGTCATCGCCCTCCTCTCAATCGAATTAACAACAACCTCATTATCACAGCCCCATCCTCCCTCGAGATGAAGCCTTCTACCATCCTTACTACCCTCGGTGGCATGCTAGCCTTGAACACCCAAGTAGTCACCGCAAGGTGCTACGGCAGCGGCACCACTTGGCCGGACCAAAACCAAGCCGCACTGTTCGTGAAGGAGGCCTGCCACAATACCAACGGCGTGTTCACCGGGGGTTTCAGACCGGGACAAACCAAGTCCATGTGTCCCCGAAGCGGCGGCTATGGTCTTCTCTCTGAAGTCCAAAACCTGGGGAACCGAGAGTTTGACCTCCCCGATGGAGACTGCTACAAGCACCTCACAGACGAGATTTTCGCCCGCAGCCATGATGGAGAGTCCACTGTCAATGGAGAGTGGCGGTTCCGGTGAGTTTTCAACTTTTCATAAGCATAGAGGTCGGAAAATTTGAGATGCTAACGTCTCTGGCAGTGCTGATCCTGGCAATTGTTAAATGTGGAGGGTATTTTCTGTTTAAGACACTGAATAGGATTGAATAGGAGGAAGTGTAGAGTGGGAGCAAGGAAGACTGAGTAGAAAGATTTCAATTCTATGTCACTCATTTCAAAAGATAACATTACTTCTTTTGCTGAAGCAGTATTAGTCACTCATTTCAGGTAAACAAGAAAAAGACCGAAGCCTTTCAAGGAGCTTATACGAAGTCATTACATATTTTATCGTGCATTGGTATCTTGAAGCTCTTTATCTAGGTATGAAACACTAAAAACAACACATGAATAAACCGAATCTCACTAATCCCAACTTGCATCCCTCCGAGATCTATAACCAACCGATGGGTGTGTGAACCGATAGTCCCATGGCTTATGGATCAAGCGTTCTGAAGCTGCGTCTCTTCATCCACATCTGGACCGCACGCTGCATCTGTTCCGTCAAGCCGTACGTCAAAGCGTTGGCGAGCCCTATGAATTGAGTTGAAGCTTGAAGAGCAGTGAGCCACTTTGGCGATGTGCCGACCGACTCAGCCAAGCGATTCGCCATGCCTGGCAACCAGAGAATGATATATGCAATTGGGTATCCATTCAAAAGAAGCATTCTCCTCAGGTTCGGCGACTTCGGTGCGCGATGATTTGGTCCGTTACCAGTCGAGATGTTTTGCGTATTGTTCGTTCCATGGTCTTCAGCACTGGGCGGTTCAGGTTCAGGCATGGCTGATGCTGACCACTGGACCTTTCCACCAGGTGACATGTCTTCTCCTTCGCTTTGGTCTACCTTTGCTATGCCCTGTGACTCAAGTTCATACGAAGCCTCTACCGTTGTAGTGACCCATATCCGTTGTGTATCCGACTGCTCGGCGTTTTCTCGATCGATTCTCGACTGTGCGTTCGTGGTATATCCTTTCGGGGTAGAGGAAGAGAGACCGTATTTGACGAAACTGAAGAGGCGTCGGAGTTTGATGTATATGTAAGTGTAGATAGCCACTGTTGCAAGGAAGATGGCGATGCGCCAAGCGTGAGTGAGGCCGTAGCGGAGACCAAGATGCTGGGTTTGGATCCAGCACCAGTTCCCGCTCACTGGGCCGTAGATATGGAGACCGAGTCCGACGAAGCCTGGAAGCAATCAGCATAATTATAGGCCTCTGAGCTTCTGTAGACCTACTGGTGATCGTGCCCGGGATCCAAGGTACAAGACAGACAATTGTAGTCATCAGTCTCGAAGAGTCATCAATAATTTGTTTTCGCTGAACCGCTAGGAGTACCGAAACAGATATGACGAGAATGTTGAAGTCGATCGCCTGTACCGAGAATTGACCAACCCAAGCATTGGCGACACAACCAGTACTTGGGGACGCTTTCGGATCCGCGTAGCCATCCTTGATGGCGAGGATACCAGATACTGTATTATTGAGACTGTTGATGAAGTCTTCGTTATTGAGTTAGGTAAACAGATGCGTCGATGGAATTGATTGACCTACCTGCAACGAGGAGGTTCACAATCAACGCATGGCGGAAATGTCGTCGCGGCGGGGGAACAATAACATGAAGACACAGCGCGAAAAAGCTCGCAACACAGGATAGCAACGATCCAGTTAATGTAGGAATCGAAATCGAAAGGTTGGCCGGAATATTGACCATTATGGCTGATGTCGTTGAAGAAGGTAAGACATTTGCTTTTTCCCGAGACATCTTCAGCTGAAGAGTTTTGCATCACATTATTACAAAGCCACATAAAAGGGGGCCTGAGCCCAACTAGACCAACCTTGGAATGTCAGAATCGATGAAACTGCGCCAAAACGACGCTTCACCCGTATCACCTTCCGCAATCTCCCACGCTCATGACAGAATTATTGCCGTTGGCCGTGTTTTACACTCTGCGCTAAAGAGATCGGCAGAAAGTGTATTGATGAAACAGGAAGCTCTTTCTTCGGGAATGGGGGGATATGATTGGTGGCTTGTTTTAGTTGTTGGAGAAAACCCCTGTTGATAATCGTATTAGCGCCATCCGACGTCGGACACTCCGCTGCTCAGGGGCTGAAGAATAGAGTTTGCAGTTATTGATTCTGTAACTTATACGTCCAATAAGGGCTGTAGGTCCGTAGGGCCAATGCTAAGTCAAGCGTTGAGATAGTCTGGCCACGAGGTCTAGAAAAGAGTGGTTCGATGGCTTACCCGTTGGTCTAAATCATACCGCCACTGAAGCTATTACTTCACAAGTCTCTGCAGCGCCGAGACTTACCGCTTTTGTGTCGCTCACGAACACTTGCTGGGGTCTGCTGCTGCCAAGCACACCGGTGGTTCATTATCTGCACCGCTAAGCTGGGGTTGTCACACGAAGTTTGAGTTGTCGCTCCGAGACAATCTGATAAGATGAACCACACAGACGGTAGATGCTCTAGCTTAAACCTTTACCCAAGATAACCATAAGGCGAGTAAACTAACTCCGACTGGATACGCGTACTTCTGTCAATGGCTTTGACAGGTACCCCAGTTTCTCGGGTACACTAGCCATGTGTAGACAACATTGCGAGAGCATCAAAGTTTATCTTGCAGTAACAAAACAGGTTCTCAGACTTCTCGGCATTCCCTAAACCACAGGAGTTTTACTTAGTTTGTCCACATGACCAGATGCAAAACGGTATACATGGTTGTGAAACAAGGTCCCACTACAGTTGCGTTACGTTACATCAAGAGCAACTACCGGCATGTTAACGGAGATACTATCAGCTGCGATATATGAAACCTGACACAGAACTTGAGCCACGTCATTTCAGACTCTAATTGGCTACAAAGGTGCCTCACTGATGGATATCGAGATCGATCCATCGTGTCTTAGCTCACTCCAAATTGTCTGCAGGGTCCACTATGCAGCTCGATCGCGCTTTGACGAAGTCTATCTTCTGCCGGCAGTGAAAATGTTGGACTAATGCTCGGATAATAAGCTATCCGTCGCGCTATTAACTATTTTTTAGCTTGACATAGGAGTCAGGTTTGGGTTTCAACTTTCAAGTGACTGAACTTCCGATCAATCGGGACTATATCTATTGACATGCTCCGTATATGCCGAGACTAAAAGTCTGTTGCTTATTTTTACCTCGTATCTGAGATGAAGAAGAACGTTAGCATATGTTGTGATGTTAAGGCTCTTGGCTGGTTTGCAATTGAACTCTTGAAGCCTATGACATCTCAGCAAGATACACGCCACGACAAGGTCTTGGTGGTTTGGCAGATAAATACGGATTGATCGGAACATATAATAAGTATTCTGTTATTGGAACCTGATTTCCCACAATGTACTTGCAAAAAGAATGGGCCAGATAGTTATCAACCTTGCTCAACCTGGTCTGAGTTCCGCGTAAGATCTTCAAAACTTTAACGAGAGTTTAGACACGGTGCAGAGTTAAACAGAACCTCTTAACCCAGCTTAGCTTGTCTGTTGGAATCGGAACAAGAGATTGTTATGAGCCTGTCTCTGTATTCTAGCTTGGCCATGAAAAGCAATCTGACCGTTTTCCGACGTTCTTGGGGCGGGGACAAGAAATGTAGAGTAACAAGAACATTGGACTTAAGTGTATGACCTCGCTACCGCCTCAGGTTGTGTGACCAGGTGGCATCTGAGCAGTCTTCAGTGGCAATCAATTGCCTGTGCTGATTCAAGCTATCAGCCATCTCTCCCGCGCACTCCAGTGCTCAATTCCGGTACCTAGAAGTTGCCAAAGGTACTCGGTCTCTCTCTTTCAACAAGTCATCTACCCTCATCTCACCACTAAATCGAAAGCTCAATGTGCGCTCATTTGTTGTGACTTTTCTCCCAGGTACCCTGTACCATCAGAGAGAGCTTAGTGCACGAGAGTTACTGGAGCCAATAGTGAGGAACAAAGGACGGGTAGTTTGGCTGCTACCTTAGTCGGGGAATGAAGGTAACCGCCATTCTAGTCTATTATCTTATCTATGAAGTTAAGGACTCTGTGTTTTAAAAGACGAGAGACTGATAGATAGCTACCTGGAAGCCTGGAAGACATATAAAGACAATATAAATATCCCCGTGAGATATTCAGCTGTCGAAGCCATTGAGCCAGTTGACGAGCTTAAAAGTCTGGGGATTATGAATCAAGAAGGGGAAATTCCCTGCCGATTTCTTACTACCATTGTTAGCAAGCTATGTGTGCTTAGGACTAGCATGTAATTACTCCTCCATCTGTTCGTCCTTTCGAAGAAAGCTTGGTGAATGTCAAGATTCCGAGAACTAAGTCCCGAAATGGCGAGCATTTCGGATCCCAAAACAACCTGCCCTCCCGTTGAATGAGAATGGATTGACTCGTTGTTTGTGAGCAAGGTTCGTCTGTAGGGAGATGGAGTTCATAGTGGGTTCGGATCAAACGTGCCGAACCAGACTCGGAAGGGCGGCCAGGAGATTAGGGAGCCGAAGGGAAGTTTCCCATCAGACATTGCTTCAATTTACCTCAGGTTATCTTGGGTAAGGATCGTCATCAAGACAATTCAAATATTCAGATGGTGGTTAATGTCAGAACATTGAGGAATTGGGTTGCTTAGTTGGCTCGAGTAGCACAGATCATACTTCCGCCATACTGGAGGCATCAAAGGCCCAGCTATCAAGACCCTGATACTAAGAGAGCAGAGACGCGATAACACTCAGTGATGAATTAATTGATAGATTGCTTAACTGCATGTTCTGGTGCAAGATCAATAAATCCCGGAGTGAGGTCGTCGCTAGGAATGTGAAATTGCTCTTGATGGTTGGATGGGGCCGGTGCATCCGCCGAGTAGCTATTTTTAGTACACTTTCAGGGGTCGGCAGGCACATGCGCTGTTATTGCAGTGCAAAACCCGAGCAATGACAGATGACTACCGGTTTTTGGAATGCGAACAATTGCTGAGACCAGGTCTCGACAGCACAAGATCCGCTACACACCAAAATACTAAAGGAAGTATTTACACATGTTGAGATCTTCGCATTAAGTCAATAATGCACTATATGCTGATGGCCACTTCTGGATGCGACATCGAATCGGATTATAAGTTTTGAGATATTGGCTCAGTAGACACCTCACGATACATTGTGGCGCCGAGCTTAGATAGTCAATTGGTCATAACAGTAGACATAGTTCTTCACGGACGATTGAGCAGATATTGGTGATATAGGTCAATTAAGTACCAAGCTCAACTCATAGAGATGACAAGGTAAGGCTCGCTTTAATCGATGCTAATCTAGGAATGCAAATACAGTGATCCAAACCCCACAAGAGACTATGAACCGTCGAAGTGTACAGTAGGGAATGCGTGTCTAGATGGCCATGGCAACGGCAATACCAGCAATGCCAGCCATTCCGAGGATATCAGCACCCATGGTGGGAGCAGCAGCGCCCTTGGACTTGGAGGTGGAGTGAGAGGTAGCGCTGGCCTTGGCGGTGTCGGTCTTGGTGGTGGTAGAGTGATGCTCAGTCCTGTTTCTGTTAGTGAGATAGACATTGGAGAGATGGGGAGGACATACTTGGTGCTGGTCTCAGTGGTGGAAGCAGCCATGGCGCAGGTGGCCAGGGCAGCAGCGAGGAGGAAGTTCAGCTTCATGGTGAAGGATTAAGGTATTAACTCAAAGTTGTAAGTTTGAAAGATTGTAGTTGAGTAAAGAGTGAATGAGATGTGATGGTTTAAGCTTTCGGAATGAGGCTGCCATCTCAGCCCTTTTGTACTCCAAGTGTTCGTGGTGTTTACTGTCGCTGGCTTGTAATTGAGTTATACGTTGTTCATTATTGGCTAATGCGTAAACCGGCATTTCGGTGCCGCAGTCAGCCAGGCTAGTACTAATCCGCTCGCTTACAAGCCTCAACGCGGGCCGAACGAGTTGAGGATCCAATAGCTGTGGCGCGCAAGAAAATACGAGACCTCCAATGTTCAGTCATGCCATAACATTGAGGATGACGCGGCGACGAAAGGGCTGACTGCGCCCCCCCGCGGATCACCGTTGGTGATGCCGTATGATCCAGGGCATGTTTAGAGTTGGGGATGCAGTTTATGGAAATTGCCGAGGTCTAGAACACCACTAACGATGGCTCAGATCCAATTGTTTGATCGCGTGCAACGAGTTATTGGTGCTGACGCTGTAACGTTTCGGCAATTTGATACCGAGCGATCGCTGGTCTGAACGACGTGGCTTGCTTGATTGGTGCTGCCCCGGAAAACGTCTGATGGGCTAATTTAGTTCATCCCTGGTGACATGCAGGAACATGATGTCACAGCGGTGTGCTAAGAGGAGAGTTGGATAGCTTCAGGGTAGTAAAGCTCCCTGGGCGACGAGAAAAAGGTTTGAGATACTGCTTCATGATTAGATTTGAATGGATACTCAATATTCAAGCTTAACGTGAATCAACGGGTATGCGAGGCATGATTATATACTCAAAACAATACTCCGAGATTTTGGGATCTATGCTTAATGCTAACGTCGGAACGGTTGAAAAACAGAATGCAGATTAGTCAACAGGACACTCTTTGTTAGATGCGAATGTCTGCCAAACAGGCTCTGGCCTTGCCCAGACTCTCAGTCTCGACCGGAGAAGAATCAGCGAAGACGCGACATCTTTCGGTATCTTATCTCTGACTAAACGCAGCAGGCGTATCATGAAGCTGGACATATTCTCGTGGATCCAAGACCATGACAACAGATCTGTGAGAGCTGACGTATACCATCGACTGTGTCGTGATACTGTTCATCCTGCCTTGGAGGCTTTGCCTTTGTTGGCTTCCTTCTCCGCGGGTTCCTACCAGTGTACACGCGTCACATATTGTATCGAAAGCATGTAGGCAAGGCAGACTCATTATTTGACGCAACATGAAGGTCGTAAAGTGAGGCTTGTTTGATGGAGAGAATGAGTATGTATGGTCTCTGCCGTATTGTTTACGAGCTTAGCTTGGGATTGACCAACCAGAATAGAGTCTGCGTAACTGGACCAGGTTCTTCAGAATCCACCGCGCAAACAACTTCTACGCTATTGCACAAGCCGTTGTTGCCCTGTCTCGTACTCAAGTTAAGCCTTTGGATAGTGTCACAGCGAAACTCAGCCTATACTGGATAAGCTGTACGAGTGACAGTTCCCAAGCGAATCGGAGCTTCTGTGTCATCGCTGTCCATGTCATGTCCTCGACCTAATACCTCCTGCGATGTTTGTCCACTATCATAAGTACCTTGACCTCGGAACAATTCAAGGTCTCGAGGCCATGTTCTGGAACGCTCTAAAGAACAATGCATACGTCAGCCAGTGTTCCTTAACGATTCCCTTAAGGGCTTAGCGGCAACTCACCGTGATACGTGCACATGGCCTGAAGAAATGGGACCACCAGTATCAGGAGGCACAGCAGCTGACTAACTCCCTCAATGTCGCTCTCAGACTCTATTCCTTCCCACGCACCAAGTACATATATTCTCTCCGCCTGAATCCACCAAACTCCAAGACCAAACCACAGCACTCCATCGAAAAGAAGAACGCCCAGTGCTTCCGAGTTGAATGCATAGTACAAGGCATAAATATCAATCGCCACCAGCAGCGTTTCTGTTCATTTTTTGGCGCTCCCAAGACTCTATCATCTGAACCCAAATTCTTGATCTTTTTCGTCCACCATATCGAGACTGCGGGCCATAATGACAAACACTGGATCGTGTATCCCTGAATGAGCAGGAGATAACTCGCAATCATCCAAGAGAGAGGACTTCCCGACTTTCTCATGCCGATTGCGCAACTCGCTAACCGTTCGTCGTAATTATCCCATTCCCCAGCCCCGTTAACCCAGGTGTAATACAATAACAACGCCGCAAGAATAAGCATAGCGATAATTCGAAATATCATGTCTGCACCCAAAGATGATGTTAAGGCAGTCTTCTTGAGAAAAGACCTGTCGTCTGATTGGTAATGGACAGGCTTGTTGCTGATCCCTCCATTTGTTTCAACTCGTATGGCGTAGAGTGTTAGTATGTGTACACCACTTGTGAGCCATACAAGGTTAGTCGCCGTCATAAAATGATAGACCGATATCTCTTCTCTGTGTAGCTAGATGATGGCAGTGCACAGTATCGCCATGCCAGTGACGAGTTGTGTATCAGCTAGGGTTATCACGAATGAGTAGAGACCGCGCTTCAGCTGGTTAATATGCGCTCTGATCCACCTTGATCTGACAAGAAGCCTGACAAAGTGATCAGAGATATTTCTTCGTACCCAATCATCAATTGGATTGACGGATTCTACGAAACCAAGACGAGGTGGTGGTCTCAAACTCGGAGCGTCAATGATATTCAACCCAGATCTCGCAATGGCAAGATACAATCTTATACTGAGAATAGCCAAGCATGAAGCAGTGATGAAAGCGGTGACAACCTGTTATCGTCAGTCTTGATTGGATCCTCGCATCGCGTGATCGGCACTTACACCAATGCCCGCAATGTCTGGATCGGGATCAAATTCGGTCGCGCATTTCTCCCAAGAAGAGTTCATAGTCATGAACAAACACAAATTATCTAATGGTTGAATAGGAGGAGGGAAAAAGACGAAAAAATAGTGATGCCTTATATTTAGGGGACGGAGGGTTTCTCGTATAGTTTACCTAGTTTGTCTCCGTCCGATGAATAAGCCTCAATACGTACGTCACCCGGAACGCGCTAGGCCAGCCACCAACATGGTTTGGTAAGGATTTGAATCCTTCTACACGAGGTTGCTAAATTGGTTCAGAGTGTCAAGTAGCGGATTGGCAATTTGCCGTTCAAACTCATGTTCTGTGAGACTGCCAAGTCAAGTCACCGAATTATATGCTAGGCGATACGCATATTTACTACTATAGCCCAACATCAATGACACTGTCTTGAGAAATATAAAGCTGACTCGTGGGATGCTAAGCAGCTAGCACGCTCTTAGCCGGCTATACGGCCGAAAGCGAGTCAAGGGAGAAATCATCCTATTCGGCTGCCTAAAGTTTATTGTTGCGAGTCACGATAGCCGAGTCATGCCTCACAACCTGTGTTCTCAAGTCAGTCAGTATATAAACTAATTGGAAACAAGTCCACTTAATTTTAAACCAGCCTAGGAAACCAATTCTCCTAACTTCAGGTAAATACTATATACACAAGAAGGATGACAACGACCCTATCAGCAGCTGCGTTAGCCCCCTAAGTCAGATAACCCCTCTCCTAGTTTCCAGCTGCCTTGGTCATAGTGACAAAAGCCGAAGACCCAATCTCAGTAGCAGGATTCTCCTCGGTAACCGTGCACCAATTGCACGGGATCTCCCTCCAGGTCGTCTGGTGGCAGGTGGAATCGCAGCCATAAGCACTCTTTGAATCCTGAACCATGCAACGCTTTCCCTGGCCAGAGAACCTGGAATGCGCACACCTGTTATCCCAGTCCACGCAGAACTCAACCATTACAGGAACCGAAGTACCCCTACAGCCCTTTTCAGCGTTGACACTGTAGGTGCCAAAGTTGGTGTAGAATCATGCATCGTTACTCCTGCATGTAAAGCCGCCGCAGGTGGTGAAAACCTCCATGCGGTCTGCAGATACGGTTAGGGCCAGGAGGCGAGGATGGCGGTGGTATCAAAACGCATGTTGATGAGCTAGACAAATAAGGGAGTAAGGTGATCTGTAACGTGGGAGTGAGAGCTTAGTTGGTAGAGAGTAGAGCGGTTACGATACCTACCGTGATCTTTCAGACCACTAAAGAGAGATAGTAGTGGAAGTTGAGATGAGGGGATGCTGCTGGAATGGATGATTTGAGTTCAAAGCGAGATATTGGTAAATATTTATACTCAAAGAACCCTATCCGTATACCATTTCCTTGATGCGCAAGATCGGCCAACAGCTATTGGCTCCATAGTAAGCGCGTATAATGAAAGTCATTTGAGGAAGAGTTTACAGCGGTGTCGCCGGCAATGGTCCCTATAGACCAGTCTCGGCCGAAACCTGGCATGATGCTATGGCCTTTTATGAGTTTATATACTACTATGAAATGGCGGTATCCTTGGCTCAGTCGTATTGAAGGATTTGACGAGTGCCGTGGGGTTACGTCGAGTCCCTGCATCAGTTCCAAAGCCAAGCCTACAGTAAGCTTAAAAACAACCTACTGAAAGAGGATGCGGCCCGAGATATCATATCCACTTATCGTGGCATGCTTAACTAATTTTTTTTGTATTTATTCTTTAACTCAATACTCTGTAGATGAGACCCAGCATCGGGAAGCTAGGCATTTACTGTCTTTAGTGTTTATTCCAAAATCATTAAGCCCCTGCTACATACGGAGTATATGTGGACTGATCCAGCCTTATTCGAAAGTCTAACAGGCCAAGGGTTTGGATGTATGCTGTTATACCATTGGCTGCATCGCAGAACTGATTCGAGCGTCAAGCTGCTACAAGGCTAGAGCTTTTATGCGTGTGCTTTATATGAAGCTTTAGGCTAAACTGCTGCTGAAAATACTATTAAGAAAAAGATTATTTAAAGGGCACTAGGAGGCTAATCTTTGTGAACAGCTTTGTATTTTACCGTTCAAAGCTAGGTATATAAGTCGTATTAAAAAGTCTGTAATAGGAGCCTTATTGCATTAAAACGACTTACTCAACTTTGTTCAGAGGCCGTATTCTGTTCCATCCTGCCCAAAAGATGTTCCCCAAACTTCCTGTTCAAGGACAGTGATCAGAGCCTGATCGTATCAACATATGTATTGCCGCATGAACATGGAGGAAATACGGCAGCGACTTAGCGATTATAAAAATAATATCTTCCCGTCCCTTCATCTTCATTATTTCTGCACGAGGCAAATCTCCTTTCTGAAAACATCATATCTATCAGGTAAGTCATATGCTCTTTGCTAACGTCTTATCTCACACAGAAACCCACGATGTTTTCGGCTTTCAAAATTAGTCACTCACCCGAGGTGACATCCCTTATCAAGAAGCATGGTGTCAACGATGCACTATTTATCAAGAATCTCAGGTATTTCACCAACATCGATCTGAACAAGGTTGGTGAGCAGGGCTTCACGGCCATGAGAACCGGCGTACGTAAGATCGTGTCAGGTCTGAAAGACCCAATTGGACTGACTGCCACCGAGTATCTCGTCCTAGGTTTTTGGTCTACTTATCTTGGAAGTGCGAAAGTTGACTTTCTCGCGGAGCATGCCCACACAATTTATGAGGCAAGAGGAAAGACAGGCCCGTACTCTAGGCATGACCTGGAGTTTATCCGTTGGACAGTCAATGCTATGAAGCGCGAGGTCGTCACTACAGACATGATGTTGGCCGAGGTCTGCACAGAGCATGGGGATATTCTGGATGTAGAGTATGAGATGCGTACTGAAGAAGGAATGAAACGTCTCTTGACTGGACGGGCGAAGCCTCAACGAGAGTACATATCTGGGGAAGAAAGGATGGCAGCTCATTCGAATGTGCATAATACACTCTTTATCAAGGATGAAGACATGGATAAAATGACGGACCCAAAATTGATCAGCACGCTTGCTGGAATAGACTTGGCTATCTCTCGTATCAACGAGTATAGAGAAAGACTTGCTGGCTACAGAACCCGAATTGACAATGATGCGAAGACCCTGTGTCAGAAGAAGGAATTCACTGAAAAGAGACTGAACACATTGACCGAGAAGCGTGGGTATTTGAAGAGTCAGAAAAAGTAGATGAGACGGTTTGAGCACTGGGGGCAAAGAGAGATGAGACGAGCTTTTGGCGAAGACGATCTTCTTAGCTGGACTGGGGGACGTATTCTTGAGATGCGTACTACTTTGAAGGTTGCGATAGGTGTGCGATTGGGGTTGGTTGGGCAATGGCACATTGGGATAGCATTGTGAGTCTTTGAGGGCTGTGGATTTGTACTAAAGCTCAGGTAGCTAAATACACTCTGTTTAAGAGGAAAAGACACGGTAAGATGGCGAACGGTTTGGTAACTGAGGAATACTGATGCTGATTATACTCCTGTACTGCAGATGCTTAAGGAGCGAGGCCGTTCTGGTTGCTCTTGTAATGCTTCGTGAAATCGTATTCGATACTAGACACTTTCTGTACATACGTCAGTAACACCGCCTTTGCCAAATTATAACGTGAGATCTAGTGACTTACCAACAGAAACGCCTTCATGTCATTCTTATCCTGCTGAAGGTCCTTCAGAATGCCGAAAAACTTGTCTGTCTCCAAGACCGTGTGAGGATCCGATGTCGCCACGCGATTGAGATTCTTGATCGATCTTGGGTCAACATATCTGACAAAGATATCCCGTCGGACCTCTGCATACTTGTCAAGGATATCTCCGTCTGCAAGTCCGTAATAGTATCCGATGAAGCAATCTGCTAGACCACCAACGTCCAAGACAGCAGTCATGCAGCCATATCCTCCCATGGGGTTGCACACATGGGCTGCATCACCGGCTAGAATCACGCGACCGACCTTGAAGCTCTCAACACAGCGGTTGTGTATATTGTATATGTTAGTCTGTTCGATTCGGTACTGATCTGGGTCGGGGTGTCCTGGTAGCATTGCTTTCATGTGTGCAGGTCGACGCGCTAGGTACTCGTCGTCTGTCAAGCCCGTGACTGGGTCTCCGTAGGTGACGCGCCATAGACCTCCTTTTCCCCTGCGAGCAATGAGGCCCCAGTGATCATTGTCGACCATGTAGTTTCCGCCATCCCAATTATGCTCCTGGAAGCCGTCGTAGTAGACCTATTGTACATTAGTATTCGTTGTATGGCTGTCATAAGTGTGGAGAACGAACATTTTGAACAACAAATCGGTACGGCAGTGTTTGGCCAGGCCATTCTCTCCCGAACAGTGAGCGTCTTACAGCACTAGATGCGCCGTCGCATCCCACGACGTAGTCAGCAGTGAATCTCGCTTTCTCTGCCCCCTCCTCGCCTTTGACGTTGACATCAACATGGGCAGAATTGTCATCCTGGCTGACATTTATGACTTCATGATTGAATTTGATGTCAATCAATCCCTTTCCTCTCTCAAGGCAATGTTGGTATAGAATCTGTATAATCTCACCAAGCGGCAAGATAGTCATGCGATCGAGATCATCTTCAACGAGGGAGAGATCAAGACTTATAAGTTTCTCGTGATCCGAGACGCGTCTCCAGCAAATGCTCGGGAATCGCGCGATACTGGCCTTACGAATATCATCGAGAATGCCTGCGCGACGAAAGACGCGGGTGGCGGGGACTCCATACTGCGTTGCTCGTAGACGCGTATCAAGATGCGGCCATGACTCCAGAACGATTGATGAAATATTTTTCTGGGCAAGAAGAAGAGCCAGTAGCAATCCCGAAGGGCCTGCACCGACGATAATGATCTGTCGAATGTCAGCAACGGTTTTGAAGGACACGTAGGTAATACCCTGCCTTGTTGAAAGGGCGGCCTGAAGAAGAGTCCATGGTTGTGAAGCGCTGGGTTGAAGTCTCTGAGGGCACAGTGAAGCTTAAATCTGCTATCGACGTGGGTGCTTATTTACAGCAGAAAGTAAAGAGAGTGCCGAAGAATTATATATGTCGTCAATGGCCCTAAGCTCCGCATCAACCTTGTTGGTGATCCCCGCCCCCAGCGAGGGGTTACAGCACCAAATCTCACATCATCGGCATCTGTAAGCGGTAATAATCAGGGAACAACCCGCTAACTTGAAACGGATAAGACGTGGCCAGTATCCCACAAGATTACACCGTAAAGGTTGGTGACGATAGTATGCATCAGGTTCTTAATTAATATTATCTCTATATAAAGCCAATTTGGGCTTTCGGCAGCAATTGCCACGAACAGAATGAACCATGCTTCAAGGTACTCCTCCAGGCCTCAGCTTTAAATCTCCTGGCCAAAAGGTGGATATTGGGGTGCTGTAACGCCATCGCAAGAGTATTGCACAATGTATGGGCTAGCAGTAACGTCACTGCCGACGAGAACTTGTCCATTGGGAGATGTGACGGTGAAGGTGAAGCCACCGCCGTACTGAGCCTGGCCATACACGAATCGAATAGGAATGTATACACCAGCGGGGATGTCGACTTCAAAGTGTGCACTACCAGCAATGTGATCAGGCTGATTGTACAGAGCCTTGGCATCAGCATCACCAGAGTTCCAACCAGCGTACGCCTTTGCGCCAATCCACAGGTACACGGCGTCGTTGGCGTAGGGGATATCGAATTTGTAGGTACCAGCATCGCAACTGTAGAGATAGCCATGGTGGTTCAGGGCGAAGTAATCGAGATCGAGATCGGTTGTAGAGCCGTAGATTGGACCTGACTGAGCGCCGCTGCTGGGCTGGAAGAGGCCGCCGATCTGGCGGGTCGTGCCGAAGTAACTGGGATTGGTCTGCTTGAAGGACTGGGGTACGAAGTTGGAGTAGGTCGTGTCGGTGTTTTGAGCAGGGTTGCTGTAGTATGCCCAGTCAAAGCCAAGGTTGTTGCAAGCAGAGGGTGTAGGGCATTGCGCCGCACCAGTTGTCGTTGTTGCTTCCTCGGTGGTAGTAGTTGCGGCCTCCGAGGTGGTATCAGCAGTAGTAGTCGTCGTCGCGACCTCAGTAGTAGAGTCCTCAGTTGTCTGAGAGCTGAGCTCGGTTGTAGAAGCGACGTCGGACGCAGAGATGGTGGTGGTCAAGTCAATTGACGTAGACAGTTCCGTCGTTGCGGAAGTGACCTGAGTAGCATGAGAAGTGACTGGCTTGCAGGGTCCGGCAGAAACACCGACGCTGAGACAAGCCAGCACGCTAATGAGTGTCTTGGAGTTCATCATGACGTTGACGCGTTGAACAAAACTTTAACGAGAGACTGAAGCCAGTAAATGAGCGAATGGGTGAGACAATGACAGAACTTCAACGGCAACTAATGTTGGGTCTTGGGGGGAGCGTTGATAAATACCGTCCGTCCCTTGGAAGCTAACTGCTGAGGCCGTCTGTCACAGCTGGCCGACTAGACCTGTTCCAGCGTGGTTGCTGACTCGTTTGGTGGTCTCATTTTAATGGCGGTGCTGCGATTGGTGAGCCCCTGCATGAAAATCGATAGTTTGGCCGCTAAAGAGATTTTCGTCCACGCTATTGAAATAGGGCCCTGGAGCGGCTGAAGGAACAAGGGTAAGGAGATGGTGATGCGCGGCCCGCTATGACATCTCTTTTCAATAAATGCAAAGATCATACGTTGTTCAGCTTGGATAGGACTAAGAGGGATAATATGTAATATTTCTTTGGGCATATTGAAGAGGAAATCCTGCTAACACTCAACATCCACTAACATCAGGAGGATGCAGAGATCTGGGGACGTATTCCCGGCTGCTGCCGTCCTGTGTGCATTCCATGTTAGTATAATATCGATGTATTTCCATCTGTGCTTAGTGCGAAATGTTATAAAATCGCCTTGAAGACCAAAGTCGCTTCTATGAAGGTAGTGTTGAAGCGCCTCGAGGTTGCGATTCATCATTTCGGGGTGGAAGAAGACAATAACGGGTATCAATGCTGATATAATGAAGTACACAATGCAATCCCCGTAGCGAATGTTTTCAATGTTGAGTGGTTGGCCGTGAAGTCTGAGGTTATAGCCACTCGCAACCTAACAACTACAACCTCACTGCAGTATAAAACAATATCTGGATCGGGGGTATTTATGTTGTCTTGCTTCTTGGCATGGGGAGATCTACCGCTAGCTCATACCCTTGAATGACTTCAGAACGCATGTTGACTCTAAGGATTGGATTACAACAAGTTAAAAAGAAAGATAAAAAAGGCTAAAGAGATTATGGCCAAGTGAAACGGGGAGAGAAGACTGGTATAAATAGCCAAATAAGTCAACGTAGATATGCCAACTCCACGAATCACAGAGCCCGCCGGACGGCTCTATCTTTTGATTCCGAAACAGCCAATAAACAGCTGAGGAACTTCAGGGTCAAAACACATGCTGCCAGAATGGTAGAGGACTTGTGCCACGACTGAGGTTATCTTGGAAAATATTCGACATGTAGGTTAAGGTCCATTATCCTAAAAGATGAAAAGATTTAGGTAAGTTTAGTAAATCTTTAGACCAGTTTATAATAACATTTCCGCCACACATTAACTAAATAAATTATAGAATTATATAAAGACTAACAGGCAAAAGCGATAGTTAAATTTCTCTTTATTCTTGGAACATACGTTCATCGCGGAAGTACGCTTTTAACAAGCATTCACAAGTCAGGATCTGCTAAACGCAAGCTCTAAACTATTAGCTCCGTTGATTTTAGGATAGTCCTTCAATCTGGCGGAAGCGTCATGAGCATCTTTGGTAAAATGCTAGATTGGCCAATACCAACTTCTCACAAGACCCCCTTATCTTAAAAAAACCTCTTTCTATCCCCATGTGTCTTTTACTGTCCCGGTCTTGGCCTTACATCATTTTCGAATTGTTGAAGTTGAATGCTGTCATTGACCAATAGGGTAGGGCTGAAGATTTACCGAGGCTGACTAGGCCCGTAAGCCACCGAATCAGCGGCTTCTATCGACTCCATGTCCACGTTTCTGGATCCTGGGCAATGATCATCACCTACCATCTCCAGTATATGAACCGATGCACCTACGGTACCTAAAAGACTGGGCCATGCAGGTCCGCGAATTAATCCGGCAACCAGCTCGTGGCGATTGCATTAAAATCTCAACCGTAGCGGTCAACCTCTATAAGCTTCATCATCCATGCTTTCGCCAATTGTCAATCATCCTATGCTGTTCGCCATGCTGAGCAGCACGGTTCTCAGCTTGCTATCGCTAGCAACATGTCCTGCGATTGCAGAACAGAAGATAGAGTCTGGCTGCGATGCACTGAAGCATGCCTTTCCCGACAACGCCTTTTATCCCAAGGACGCAGTCTACGAGTATGAGTCGCAAAAGTTCTGGTCCAACAATGAGATCCTAGACCCAGTTTGCGTCTTCCGTCCTACCAGCGCAATACATGTTGCTGAAGCAGTCAAGCTGATGGGCACCGGTAAAACATCCTTTGGTCTACGTGGAGGCGGACACATGGCCATCGCAGGCGCCAACAATATCGATGGCGGTCCGCTCTTCGTCATGTCCAACCTAACAACTCTCGAATTGGCCAAAGACCAAAAGTCGGTTTGGGTTGGACCTGGCTTAGATTGGGGCGAGGTTTATCGCTATCTTGGCCAACACAAGCTTGCGGTCGCAGGTGGTCGTCTCTCTCCAGTTGGTGTACCGGGCCTGCTTCTGGCTGGAGGTATCAATTTCCATGGGAACCAGCGAGGATGGGCAGCGGATAATGTACTCGAGTATGAGCTTGTGGTGTCCAGCGGCAAGATCATATCAGTTACTTCAAAGTCTCATCCAGATCTTTTTTGGGCTTTGAAGGGCGGATCCAGCAATTTTGGCATCGTCACCAAGTTCAAGCTCGCTACCTTCCCATCGGATCAGATTTACGCTGGTGTTTACAGTGTCGCTGACATACCTGGGTTCTTGAAGGTATGAGACACCAAGGGAGTTACTTGATCAGGACTGACAGAACTGCAGGCAGTGGCAAATTTCTCGGCCTTCAATACTGACCCTCTCGCACATATTGTTCCGCAGGTTATTGCTGTCGATGAGGAGACAACTATTGGCGGTGCAATTCTCTTCTACGACAGTGACTCAAACCCGGAACCTGAGTGCTTCAGGCCATTCTTCGACCTTCCAGCTATTTCCAACACGTTCGAGAAAAAGACACTTGCTCAGTTTTCGGATGAGACTGGTCAACTTGTCACGCTCAAGATCAACGACCAGTTCATCGCCGGTACCACTACGGGTAAAACATACGAGGATTTACTTAAGGGCATACAGGTAGTGAACGATGGCTTTCTCAATGCGCTTCCCGACTTATACAAGGTTCTCCCCGCCAAAGACCGTGTACTTATTTCCGTGGACTGGCAGCCTGTCGGCTCCCTCTGGACAAAAGCTTCTAAGAAGTATAACCCTGGAGGTAATGCTCTAGGAATGGATGTCGAGAACAAGGGCACGTATATTGCTTGGGCCGAGGTTGTTGAGTGGAGTGGCGACGAGCATAACGATGTTGTGTTTAAGTGGATCGAGGACACGACTTGGGCAATTGCTAATGCTACCCAAAAGGCTGGTCTGTATGATCCTTTCACTTACATGGGAGATGCAGCTGGGTTTCAGAATGTTTATGATGGTTATGGGAAGGAGAATAAACAGAAGCTGCTTCAGATATCTCGCAAGTATGATCCTTCTAGGATCTTTCAGAAGTATTGGCCAGGGGGCTTCAAGATTGGACTGTAAACCCGATCACCATTTGCTTAAGCATAAGGCATTGATATGAAGGGCTTTGCATCTATAGACTAGATACCAGAAAAGAAGGATTTAATTCCCAAACTACTTAAAGTAAAGCCTAAGAAAGTGTCAATGCTGATTTAACTATTCGATCGGCTGCAGAATGATCTGAGTTCTTCCATTGATCTTGGCATCAATGAAAGCCTTACCAGCCTCATTCACAGTGACAGATCCTCCAGTGCTGACAGAGTACTGCTGACCAGGAATCAACCGCTCAAACCCAAGCTTAAAGACTCCCGCCTCCTTTCCGTTATACACAACCAAATCAAGCTTCTTTCCGTCCTCGCTATAGGCCTTTGCAACCAGGACTTCTGGGAAAGGCGCCTCTTCAAGAATAGGCCCACTCAACGCTTCCTTAGGAGGTCCGTGAAGCGTAGCATTCGCCAAGTCACGCTGCTTGACGAGGCGCGCCATCAGTGCGATGACCTGGGTAGTAGCCGAAAGACCCTTGTTGCGAAGAGATCCTGTCTTGGTGACTTCGACAGGGAAGTAGACGTTATCGAGCTGTTCGAGTGCCACCTTGCGGATCTTCTCGTCGCCGAACTCGGCGGCTGTTGCGGCGATGAAAGCGCGGAGAGGACCCTCACCAGCGCGGTAGTTACCGGGATCCATCTTGTCGGCGCCCTTTAGGTCCCTAACTACGAGCTCGCCTTTACTGTCGTACTTGATGAATTCTTTTCGGATCATGGCCCAGTTGCGATGGGCGAGATGGGGGAGGTATGCGGTGAGGAGCATGGCGTTGATGCAGTCGGTGAGGGTTCCGCAGAGACCGGGAAGCTGGACGCAGTGAGTTAGCTGGCTGTTTTTGCAACAATGTTATGACGGATCTTACAGTCAGGCCAGTGAATTCACTGCGGATGGAGAGGATGCGACCATCACATTCGGTGAATTCCTCCTCGAGAGAACGTTCAAAGCGGTTCCTGAGCTTCTCTCCACAACCACGACCGAGGATGCGATCAGAAATGACTAGTCCAGCCATACTAGTGAGACTAAACAAATTGTCAGCATATACTGCTCGAGATATAGCTGGCGGGTAATAGTGTAGCATACTTGCAAAGAGAGTAAGTCCAGTTGGGCTCACATGGATAAAGGCAGTAGGGGTTATCCGTCATATTCTCATGTAGAGCATCAGCAAGACCCTCAAAGTTGGTTTTGTAGTGTTTTCCATCGTCGATAACAAATTCGAGAGCGTTCTTCTTATGGTAGCGGCGATCGCCAGAGGCTTGTTCGTACAGACCGATAGCAGAGCTGAGGTATCCAGTCACCATCTACGTCCAGTTAGCGGCGTGATCACAGCGCAGTTTTCACGAGTCAGCACTTACGATATTATCCTTCTTGATAGGGTCTCAGTCGCTGATGGTAAACCTGCCAAAGATTGACTCCCACTTCCAGTAGCTAGATGAACGTCAGAACGTGGTTGCAGGAATGCGCATTTGACGAAAGACTGACCTCATGATTCGCTTCTGGATACTCTTCTCGATGCAGTTCTAGGAGGCCTTGGAAAGGTAGCCATGGAAGCCAGGAGCGTAATGACACTGGTACAAGCTGAGAACGTCAACAACACCGTAAAGCTGGTATCTAACAGCGCCAGTCTGGAACTGATCGATGACATCGTGGAAGCTAAAGTCATCATGGGGACTAAGTCCTCGCTCGAGCATATGCTGCACATGGCGAAGAGTATCGAGAGATAGCTCACGGGAACCTGGTGCAGACGCAGGCGTAGCATTGGCGAGCTGCTCCTCAACAGCTTGCACGAGATACTTATTACGCTCCTGTGCCTTGGAGTATCCAGCAGCATTGAGAGAGCGAGCGTTGCCCATGAGCCAGAAGATACCAGTGTAGCAGAAAATAGCCCAGAAGATGGCAGAGGGTTCGAATAAAGAGTCTGTGGCGAGGTAGCCAGCTGAGAAACTTGAGCCTACCCATAGTCCAATGGGGAATGCAATGCCACCCATGGCGAACCAGACGAAGATGGTAACGGGGATCAAGACCAGAGTAGCTAGGAACGCAGCGGTCGATGCGAGAGTGGCGACTGCGGTGAAGTCTGCGCCTGGGAATAGGAAGCTAAGTGCAGCTGCGCGGTAAGACGTGTTCTCAAGGTTGTAAAAGGCCCAGAAGCCGGAAAGGGAGAGAGCAAAGTATTGGTAGAGGGTTCGTCGCTGGTGGTATTTCCTGACCAGACCCCGACCAGCGTTTGCGGGGATGAGAACGTCTGATTGCGTGTTAGTAAGATTCCGGCATCTGATTTTGATGAGATTGTACCTTGAACCGTCCAGTGGCCCCAGCCAAAGTCACCAACAGCTTCAGTTTTGTGGTCAACTACATGGGCCACGGATTGAACAGCGGTCGTATGGCCATTGGACTTGGTGAAGCCGTTGGCCTCCTTTGGCTTGATAGCAACATGAGACGGAAGCTCTGTGACCCCATGTTCATGACTGCCGTTAGTCGCAGGAAGTATTTTGGAGAGCTAAATTAATCGTCAATGAATGAGTCCGTCACAGAGGAAAAGGGGACAAATACCGTAACAGTCGACATTCTCAGCTGTTCTTTGTCAGAATGAGTGTTTGAGTCGTTTTCTGGATTAGTGTGGAGTTGTTTGGTCTTCTTGGAAGCAGTTGATAATTATTATTTTAACTCCTTTCTCTTTGGCTCAAGTGCGGTCCGGTCTCCGATGCGGGGCCCTGGCTGTTGATGAACTCAAACGCGGTCTTTGCGGGGAAACAGGATGAAAGTCATACTCCGAACCAAGGTTAGTTAATGACATGGAGTAGGCTTAGGCAAGATCCCTATGGTTACCTCCGCCCCGCGTGGAATCTCGCGAGTTCTGAGATGTTCGGTGAGTCTGACCGTGATGGTCCGTATCGTAAGGCATTGTATGAGTAGTAGTAGCCAGGTTTACTTGCACGCACTTTACAAGTTTATTGCTTGTGATTCTTGATGTGTCTTCCACCTGGAATTTGCCTATTGCAACTGAGGCCTAGAACAACTTGCCAGTTCTGTCTCCAATACAGTAATACTGCCTTTCTTCACGATGGACTCGTTTCAATCCACCTCTGCAATTGTTGCTCATGCTCCTCAAGATGGCAAGAGGAATTGGAGGCTTCAGCAACTTCAACTGCGAGAGCCCGACGAATCCGAAGCCATCGTGGAAATGGTTGCTTCGGGAGTCTGCCATACTGATCTGGGCTGTGGAACCGACCCTGATGGAACTCCAGGATTTCCTGTTTCTCCATACCCACGGGTTTTGGGACATGAAGGTACGTTATGAGCATTCCCTTGTCAGATAAAGTCTAATCGAATCAGGGGCTGGTTACGTCCGAGCTGTCGGCTCAAAGGTCACAAAGGTGAAGCCTGGAGATGCGGTTCTCCTCTCATTTGCGTTCTGCACCCGATGCCACAACTGCATATTCGGCGCCCCTGGCTACTGTCACGAATTCACCGCCCTCAACTTCTCAGGATGTCGGGAGGCCTTCCAGATCTCTAAGCCTGTCGATCAGAAGGTCGGGGGTTCTTTCTTTGGACAGTCGAGCTTCGCAAAGCTCACGCGTGTTCAAGAGACATCTCTTGTGAATGTCACGGACTTGATTACACATCCGGAGGATTTGAAGCTGTTTGCACCTTTGGGTTGTGGTATACAGGTAAAGATGAGCTTTGATGAATTGGCCGCGGTTATACTAATATCTACGTGATAGACCGGAGCGGGCACTATTACTGAACTGGCAGCCGCAAAATCGGATGACAAAGTTGCCATCATGGGCTTGGGTGGTGTTGGCCTGGCGGCCATTATGGTACATTCAGCCATCACCCATCATGATGAGAAAACTAACATGGGATCAGGGTGCGAAACTTAGAGGCTGCAAAATGATCATCGGCATCGATAGAGTACCCGCAAGAATCGAGTTGGCAAAACGACTGGGAGCAACCCATGGTATAGACACATCATCAGTAGCCAATCGTGGTGATGAGGTTCGAAAGATCACGGATGGGTCTGGTAGTACAGTCACTGTGGACGCCACTGGCGTGATGCCTTTGATCCAGCAAGGTCTTGACTTCACCGCCAACCAGGGTAAGATGATTCTTCTCGGTGTTGCACCAATGACTGCTGGGTTAGAGATCTCGGTTGTGCCCTTCATGGTTGTAGGTTTATCCGAGCACGGTATTGAGGTTGATGGCTCACACTCTAGCAGACAGGCAAGCAGCTTATGGGTAGTATGGAAGGTGGTGTACTTCCCGAGGATGTAAGTCCCTAGCCATCCAAGGTGACGATAACAGCTGATATTTGAGACAGTACATCCCTCACATGATAAGGTGGTTCCAGAAAGGCCAGTTTCCGATAGAGCGTCTTATCAAGTTTTATCCCGTAAGTCAAAGCGAATCACTTTGGTCATATTTTTGGAAGGTTAACGTACCACAGGTTGAGGACTTTGAAAAGGCAATCCACGATATGGAGAATGGGTCTACGATCAAACCTGTGTTGATTTGGTAAACAATCTGTATTAAAGATACTTAGGGATATCTGCGAAGGCGTGGTTTTATCTGAACACTAGTAAACCTGTATTCTAATGGGTGTCACTGTTTGTTCGGTACATATCTTATTATGTTTTATAATGCCATAGCACATTTTCAGAATAAGTGTGTCTTTAAGCCTTTGTATAATTTACTTTTGATCTGTGTTGGTAACATGAAGCTTGATCTTATTGGCAGTATTCAGTCATGTTTTCCAGGTCGTTTAGTTCCATCGAGTTCGTAGCGCAATTCAAGCCAATCCTCGCACTCTGAAGCACTCGCGTTCAAGTCGGCACTCTGTATTACAGAACTTCCATTCCAAAATATTACTACCACAGATCTCAAACCTTGGTTAGTGGCTGAGCCCCGGGGCATTGCAATGCACCCCCCAGGCTTTGTCAATCCACGGTCCGTCGTTTCGGGTATCTGATCAAGAGATCCCTGCTCGTTCCGGGGAAATAGTCTATGCTACCCCGCGTACTCCGGGTAAGATGCAACGGTCCGGACGCTAATGCGGTCCATTCCATGAAGCGCTTTGTCCGGCATTACGATGGTCTCTTGTATCTGATCCATCATTTACCGAAACAGGACCGAAATTCCGTCTCAGAGCATGGCAGCTCATCCAGTACAGGGCTTCCGTACACCGTTTTATAAGAGAATATCGTGTATTCAGATTTGCCGGCTGGCCAAGAGAATGACATGTCCCTAGCATAAAGGATTCAAACCCTTTCTTTCATGATAGATGCTCTCGCAATTCACTCCTTCTACTATCAACGCCATAACCACGAGCCTACGTCCCTGTCGCCATGACCAAGCCCTCGAGTCACAGCAGTGATCCCGAAGTCGGTCACCATGAAGCTCTTCATGCTATCCGATCAGCAGCTAGTATTTCCATGAGCCCTGAGCTCTTTGAGAAGCTCTACCTTGCTCCTCCCAACGTTGTCAAGGGAGATCTGAGGAAGACATTTGGTAACCCGACGCCTCTGTTAGTTCACCCTGTCGATGATTGCCTAGCGAGCAAAACTGATGACAGATTCTAGAGCGCTCGCGGGATTCTTGCTAGCTTTGATGCCTCTCTCCTGTGACTTGATGGGTTGGCGTGGTGCCAGTCACTTTGGTGCAGCTTCCATGTAAGTCAATCTCTCCCCTGTAAGCTACATTGATGATCGCATGCTGATACTACAAAGACCAGTCTACTTCTTCGAGGGCGGTGTCCTCATGGTTATCAGCGGGATCATGGAGTGGATCCTTGGCAACAGCTTTCCTTCTTGTGTCTTTACAAGTTTTGGCTATTTCTATCTCTCGTTCGGTGGGATCCTTCATCCATCCTTTGCTGCATATTCGTCGTATGCACCAGCAGATGCAAAGTCACCTGCTGAAGGAATGACCACCAGGGGCTTTAACGCGAGCTTGGGTAAGTCTCCTGGACCCAATGATGTGTGTGATACTAACACAGTTGGTGAAGTCTTTTTCTTGCTTGCCATGACAATACTGTCATTCATCTACCTCATCTGCGCCCTACGTACGAATGTCGTTTTTGTTGTGATCTTTGCTACTCTTGTCCCAGCTCTTCTGGGCCCCCTTGGAGCATTTTGGGCTTGGGCGGATGACTATACTGGAAACACGTTGTTGGCTCAACGGCTATGTGTGGTAGGTTCTATGATGCAACACTGCTCCACCTAGCTTTCATCTCCTAACTTCCCTCAGGGTGCCGGCGCATTACTCTTTGTGACATCGTTTGCCGGATGGTATATACTCCTCGCTATCTTACTTGCCATTGTCGACTTTCCGATTCAGATTCCTGTCGGTGATTTATCATCGGTCATTAAAGGGAAGAGTGAGAGAGAGATGCGTCCGGGTAAATAGAGGGACAGCTGAAGTACTCGTCGTAGTTCAACAAACGACATGGTGTCAACTTTCACCATCATCCTTTTCTGGCCGCAAAGAAGACAACGGCAAATGAGAATTTGACGGAAACTGTTACTGACGAGAAGACTACCCAAATTACTATAACGGACCGAAGTTGATCGATTAGTTACGAAGGTAGAACCAATCGTGCAGCCTTGGAGATGGAAAAGTCTCTCATTGTTTTACAATTAGGTGTCGGCAATCAGATGTAAGGACTTTACACACATCAATGGAGATCAGATCGAGTCTCTGGCTTCCATATATTATCTGATGCAGTTACCTTCCCAGAACAAGAAAAATGAAACCACCAAGTCGCAACGTCCCGTTAATAAGGCCCATCCAGCTTCCTCAACAACACCACAAAACGAATCTGCACTAAGCACACGATTAATTGCACCCCAGGCATGCGATTATACCGTAGTATACTTAAAAGTCTCTGCAGTCCATTAAAGTTAAGTTCCAATTATAATACTGGTTAAACAAAACAGCCCATCAGCTCATGACATAAGATCTCATGGTGTGCCGCGCTCCATTTATGCCTTCAACCCCAGACAGCTCAAATGACCGTGGCGTCATGTTCACATCAAAGTTGAAGAATGAAGGTGAGTTCATGTTGACGGAAAATTGACCATCGGCGGGACTAATTGAACTCGTTCTTGAGCTGCCGCACATGGAGCCGTAATCTACCATGGACCATAGAACTGTTTCCAGATCAGGCGATATGTCGAAAACAGCATGTGGATCGATCATCTTTTCGAAATCTTGGGAATGAGTATCGAAGTTGAGGAGTTGAGTGTGCTGTGAAACGAGTCAGTTATGCCTCATGATTTGATTCGGCGTGACACTTACCATCTTGGCTGCGTGATCCCAGAAATGACCCATCTTGTCCAAGATTTCCAGCGAGTGCTGGCCAGATTCCAAAAGTTGCTGAGATGGAACTTGTCCCATACTTTCTTTGCCGTGGATAAACATGGAGAGGATAATGCCAGCAACACAAGTCGAGTAAGCGTAGAATGAAGCATCGACATGACAGCCCGCCTCTTGCGCACGGTGCAACAGAGACGGGATCTTGGAAGCGTGATCACAGCATGTCTCATAAGTTCTGGATAGGAAACTCGCTGGTGCTTTCACTTTTAGGCTCTGCAGACGCAGTGCCAAGAGAAATGGGTGGCCGATGAGACAGTGGCAAAGATGGAAGACTATACGAGCAAACACGGCGTGTCCGACAACCTGATGATCCGGCGTTCCAGTGGGGAGTTTGTTCTGAGATATTATGTCTTCGATGGGGACCTCTTCAACCTGAAGATGCTGCTCGATCAATAGAAGAAAGGAGTTTATAGCTGCAAATTCTGATCTTGAGTCCCAGGGCAAAGTATCGTCTATCTCACGCTGATGAAGGACGTATCTGGCACATCGTCCGAGAGCGGAAGCGACGAGAATGGCTAGGGTGAAGTATCCACGGATCTCACCGAGATCAGCGTCCCAGTTCAGAAGTCGATGGAGTGTAGGGGTTTGTTTCCAAGTGCCAGTTCTGAAAATTTCCTCTTCGCATGGCAGTTGCACGTGGCAGCCCTCGTCGGCGATGGCTGGTGGACGTGCTCTACCGCAGGATACGAGTTTATCGAGAAGGTAGATGGACCAAAAGACGCGTCTTCGCTCTTCCTGTTCGACAGTAGGTAGCATGGGATTTGGTTCGTTCATGAGTTGTAGATCTTGGCAGATCCGTACTGCAAGTCCAATCTTTAACCACCCAGAGCTTGTTTGACCGGCTTGCACGGATCAGCAAGGATTTGCTTCTTGGGGAAGTTGCTTTCTGACTTACCAGTAAAGTCAACAATGGCCAGGATGTTAGTAGTCTGTGCCATGTGAAAGTTCGGTTCATTCTCAACAGTCAAATGGTCGCTCAGCACACACAACCAAGCTTGTCTCGCGTAACCTTCCATCGCGTCGTGGTTGCGACCGGAGAAGTATTCGTGATCCGAGAATCTCACTGAAGACGCTAGAATGGCAAATGTGAGACATTTTGGTAGGAGCATGAAGCTGAATAGCTGTCTGTAGTGCTCTTCTTGGAAATAGGCGTACGGTTGGTTGTGGACGTGGGTGAAATAAGTGTCCACGAGATGCTGCACTACATCGTCTGGTGGCATCGTGCTGAAGGGTCTGATTTACGGTTAGCTATTGCGATGAGCTATTGGGGAACATGTTTCTAGGTACGTACGGCGTGATGGACTCGGCTTGATCTGGGGATGAAGATACTGCGTCTGAGAGCCGACGTTGACTGTCTGGGCCATTACCCAGGTATGTTGCTGACGAGGCTGTGTCGGAGAAGCAGGTATGTCGCATTGTTGCGACGGAAAAGGTTGATTGAAGTCAAACCTGTGAGTTTATCATACTCAGCAGACAGATTCATGAGGGACGATGCGTTGCGAAGCCGCGCCTACCTATGTTCCTGGCCTTCCTGCTCACTCAACTTGGCTAATTGGGTTTCAATCGTGCTCAATCTCTGCAAGAGGTCGGGCTATCGCCAAGTTAGGCATGCCATCGTGACGCGACAATTGGTCCAGGTCATACATGGCCAAACTGAGGAGCCAGAGCTGCAAGCGGGTTTGCAGTCACAGAAGCCATCGTCGCTGAGTATGCCTCATATTGGCACGCGCGATTGACACGTCGGCAATTGTTGCATCGCGGCTTATCTCCCGAGCATTTCGTTTTCCTCTGTCTATAATTCGCTTTCACATCAGTACCATGCCTCAAAAACGTTTGCATAGGTAAGAGTGAGTAGGACAATCAGGTGGTGTAACATGACGGACAGAGAGATCCATCAGAAGCTGGAGAGCACTGGACCCATACCGACAGCTGGTACAAGCTTGCCGAACACGGCGTATGCCACTACTGATCGCAGGGGCATGAGCTTGCGAGGGAGCCTGTGGCTCGACGCTGGACGACGGTGCTGCTGACATTGCTCTGGAGCAGGCAGGATGCGGTCCGAATTGCGGGATGAGAAGGAAGATAACGAAGTGTATCCAGTTTGCATTCGCACTACCTACCTACGTACCTCGCTAACTCATTAGGTTCAGCAACTTCAGCATATTGTTGTCTGCATTGCTTTATTCAATCCTAGTAGAGACTTACCCCGGAATTAAAGGGTCACTAAGATATAACAGGGAACGAATTAAATGGCTGGAAGTTTATTATCCTTAGTATGCAACGTTGACGTTACAGTAACCCCACATGGTTAAAATCAGGACTCGATATCCGTGTATCCATGGATATTATCATTCACCGGTCCAGGGTAAGACCTTCTCTTACTAACTATACAAGACATATTCGATTACTTGAATGGATAAATACCACCTCTATACTCAAGACCTCCAGCTCTGGTAGTCTAATTTGGTATATAACCTATTAATATATCTTTGGAATCTCTTATATAAGCTCCATCTTGTATCGCTTAGACCAAGCCTTTCCCAGCAGACTACCCTCACAGTTAGACATTTCAACCTCTATACCACACTTGCCTTTTCGACAGTAACCGCTGAGAGATTTGAAATTTCAGACCTCGAAGTCCGTGAGAATTTTCTCGCTCTTGAGTTGTCTAGGAATTTAAACTGATGTCTGACATTGATTTCTCTCTGTTTTCTCCGTGCCTGCCCCGCTTGCGGCCTACGGTCCGCACTCGGGCTAGTTCAAGAATGATATCCGTGCCCGGGAAGCTATTACACGGCCACCACCACCTGATATCAGCTCACGCCACAAATCTACACATACTATAGGTTAAGTCAATCAACCTTGAACGACAGATACGATGGCTTGCTGCTATATCGCTGCGTTCTGCATTAGCCAGCTGGTCAAGGTCTATCAATTCCTCGATGTCGACGATGCCATACAATATAACGAAGACGAATCCGAATTTTCCTCCCCCGGAACCAAATTCTCAAAGAGTGAATACACGAAATGCGATAAAGATAATGCTTCTCTTATTCTGTCGCTATCGGGACTTACGTGCTCGGCCTGCTCGAGTGCCGTCGAGTCAGCATTGGCTAGTCACCCGGACGTGGACCAAGTACGGGTGTCGTTGGCGTTGCAGCAGGCAACGTTGATCGGAAAGACCTCGAGTTTCGACAGTCAATCAATCATCAGACTCGTTACTGATTTAGGGTATGGCGTTGAGCTTGGACCGCGATCACCCCAGGAGGTAATACGCGTCCTCAAGTCCATAGAAGAGATTGCTAGGTTCAAATCAAGCCTTTCAAGTCTAGCTGGGTGCGCAACAGTTAATCAAACTGTCACCTTCTTCCTCTCTGTTGTACAAGGTCGCATACCCTCGGCCGTTCTTTTGGCAGCTCATCTGCTGTGTGCAGCACTTACCCTGTTTGCACAATGGCAGTATATACTGTGGATTCATGAGGATGGCTGGAAAGCAATTTGTGGCGGGCAACCTAACATGAACACCCTGGTCTCGTCCTCAATTTACCTTGGGACCTTTATCTCGGGCATCGATCTGTTGGCATATGGAACTACCGAGGGATGCTCATATTATACGACTGTCCTTGGTTTGGCTCTTGTGGTGGTTGCTGGAAGATACATAGAACTTATGTCAAGGCGGACGACATCTGAGGATCTGCTGAGAGTGTATAAGCCGCTCACACAGAGTAATTATACAAAACTTCACCCAACTGGAAAGGTACGAATACCAAATTTACCAAGAGTTCACAGTTGCACTTGCTGACTAGCTTCAGACTGTCCCTCAAAGTTATCTCACAGCCGGCGACCAGATTTTCATCCCGCCTTATTCCATTGAAAGACGTACGCTTCGACTGCTAACCTTTGTAGGATGCTGTGAGAGAGGATGCAGAAAAGACCATCGAGCAGCTCCACGGGATGTGCTATGCAACGCACTTGGTAGTTACCTGGCACGTACACGAGAGAGAATTTGACTGATGTCTATAGTTAACTGGTGACATGCCTCAATCGGCAAATTGCATTTCCCAGCGGCTGAAGCTACCGGTTCTCGCGTCTGAAGCAACGCCGCAAGACAAGCTAGACCTCGTCAAGAGGCTACGGAAAGAGGGCAAAGAGGTTGCAATGGTACATTCCTCACCCACGTCTAGTAACAGCCACACTAACAATCCCTCAGGTCGGTGATGGACTGAACGATGGCTTGAGCTTAGCAGCAGCCGACGTTGGCATCGCCCTTTATCATGACGTCTTAGGGTTAACTACCCCAACAGTTAGTGCAACGCTATTTATTCTCAACTCACGGCTGGACTCTATACCATTGTTGCTTGAGATCGCAGAAATGACCATAAAGCAAATCCGGTATAACTTGGTATGGGTCTTTGGCTATAATGCTCTTGCGTTGAGTATGGCTTGTGGGCTCTTGTCTCCTTGGGGCATTGTCCTAACTCCATGAGTGAATGTTTCAAAGTCTACTAAGTAGTGCTAACTGAAGTGTGTCTGCAGACCGCTTGCTACTGCTTGCATGTCATTCTCATCCATCTTTCTAACGCTGAATGGGTTTGGTTACGGAATAGGCTAGCTACGGTTTTTAGAATAGAGAATTAGATCAATATACTATAGAAGTAAGGCGCTGTGAGCCCATTGCCATATTTATACAGAAGCCTTACATTATGCCTTGAGCTACCTCGCGAATCTTGTTCCTACCAAGTGCGTGAACAATCGAGTCATTCGAAGTTCTCTGTAGTAATTTAGAATCTCAGCTACAAGGCTCAACTGCAAATAACACTTCTAGTTTGCGATTAAATTATGTTAAAATGCCAGTCCAACTGCTATGGTGAAAAGCTGAATCGAGTCGTTCATTCGTTGACCCTGGTCTTGGCCTCGGTTGATAACTTCGGCTAGCGGCTCCACATTATCGGACCGTAGCGTCGGACTGAAAACGCGCTAGTCTGTTTCTGTTGGTCCCACGGTCCGGGTGTAAGAGTCGTTGCATAAGTGACAGCATCCAATGGCCGTTGCTTCAGCAAAATCACAGTTTATTGCCAATCTATTATCCTTTTCTTTCCACCACTAGCTAACGCGAGCACTGTAGGAACTATCAAAATGACCAAATGTAGCATCAATTTCAAAGGTGACTTTGTGCAGATCATCGATGGGCAAAGCGCCCCCACCAAAGAAACTCGCCATGGAGTGAACCCTGCAAACCTCCAGGAGATGGCCAAAGTCCCTGTAGCGACTCAACAGGATCTCGATCGCGCAGTCGCAGCAGCTAAGAAGGCCTTCAAGACATGGAGCAAGACTCCTTATGAGGAGCGCCGTGTCTCGTCGCTGGCTCGCCTGTGTCGCCTAGCCTGATGGATGAACTGAGAGCCAAGATGAATGTCCAGGGTATGCTTATCGCATATGGAATGACGGAGACAAGTCCCGTGACCTTCATCACTTCACTAGACGACCCTGATGACAGGATGCTGACAAGTCTCGGTCGCGTTCTTCCCCATACCGCAGCGAAGATAGTCGACACGAATGGAGACATTGTTCCTACCGGTGAGCAGGGAGAGATCTGCACTAGTGGGTTTGCCCTGCAAAAGGGATACTATAAAGATGAGATCAAGACAGAGGAAGCAATGAGACGAGACGAGAATGGCGTGTTGTGGATGCATACCGGTGACGAAGGATACTTGGACGAACAGGGTTACGGATTCATCACTGGCCGCATCAAAGATCTAATTATCCGTGGAGGTGAGAATCTGTCGCCCAGCGAGATTGAGAACCAACTGCTACGTCATCCCGCAGTCAGAGAAGCTTGCGTGGTGGCAGTCAAGGATAAGATTCATGGTGAAGTAGTCGCAGCATTTTTGCAGGCGTGTTCACAGGAAAAGATACCATCAGATGGAGACATCAGGGATTGGATTCTGCAAGATCTGAGCCCCGTCAAGGTGCCGGCATTCATCTTCTGGCTTGGCCACGATGGCGTGGATGCTGAGTTGCCTCAGACAGGAAGCGGAAAGTATCAGAAGCATATCATTCGCGATATTGCAAATCGATTAGCAGGAGAAATAGGCATAGCAGACGATTAAATACAGATAGTGTGTATTACTGTAATTACTCCAAATATGTTACTATATTGCCCTCAGGGGGCAAGAAAACACTAAACGCTAATATAAGGTATTAAAATAAACTTAGTAAAGAGCACCCTAAGCTTAGGCTAAATTTACCTAAAACTTTCATCGCTTAGGGTCAATGTCCCGAGTTTTCTTTCCTCCCCTAGATTCCTTTCTGGTTGATATACTAAGCTCAGACCCTTTAAGAATCCCTTTGCCAATATTTGCAGTTGAGACTTGTGACTGAGAGCTTAAATCAGCCGACAGGACTTGAGTTATTTGCAGTTGAGGATTGTGACTGGCTGCTTAAATTAGAAAGAACTTGGAGCTGTGACGCATGATCGCAGGGGCTGTGCCGGGTTAATAATCTTGCACAGCCGGCGGGGCCGTTTCAAATTCATATAAAGATGCCTGTTGCAACCAACACTCAATCCTGGCTGCAGCTTACCAACACCTGCTTTCCTCACTCTTACCATCCTCCGAAGTGCCATTCATCTTTTTGCACTGCACCTATCGCAGCAATGTCGGATAACCCACCACGCGACAAGCCAATTACTACTTGGTTCAGGTTCAAGCTTCCAGAGGACATTTTACTAGATGAATCATTATTCCATGCTCTGCACCCAACCATGAAAGAGTGGTCACATGTTCGTCTCTGGAAACTAACACTTCAATCAAATTTGCTTACCTCTACCAGGCCTGCTACGGAAGAGTCAAGGAATCTCCACAAGACTGTGTGCTTCTAGTCAATTGGTATCGCACTAGATCCTGGTTTGAGTTCTCGCAGTCAGATAGCTACACAGAGTTGCTTTCCAGCCTTGGCTCTCACTCGGATGTTCCAGTAGTAACTGAGGTTATTGATTTCGCTAGAGACTACGTCACGATCGCGATGTCGTCTCATACCGAGTTGAAAAGAGTCTATTTCCCAGCTTCAATCTCGCTGGAAACCCGCAAGGCTGTATGGGACAGAGTCCGACGTCTGGGACCTTCAGTTGCCTACGGCAAAAAGTTTGAGCATAGGAACCCGTACAAAGCAGGCCCGAGCTTGGGTTGGGTTGAAGGTAATGTACAATGGGAGGGGCAGGAGGCGGTAGCGTGTGTCTGGGTTCATAAGTGGAAGAGTCAGGAAGCTGAGGAGAAATGCAAAACCACTGCGCGGTATCCGCACATGAAGGATGGCGAATTCATAAAACCTCTTATTCTTGATCTGTTTGAACAAGGTCTAAGGGATCTGGGCGCTTTGGGTTGGGAGGAATGTCACGTAGGCTTTGAAACGGAGTGCTATATCCCGTAATTGGAGATAATCGAATAGCAATATGGCAATACATCTCATAGCGACGGACAACTGATACCTAGAATCATCACCATAAATCACCCTCCTTGTTATCGCACTGAAGATCAGAGGGGCCCCCGGCACTTGCGATTGCCCTCTCTACACAGCCCGCCTTGATAGTTATCGGCAAGGTAAAAGTAAACCTATGCCGCGCAGTCCAACCATCCCCTGTCTCAACTTCAATTGCACTAGAATGCCAATCCGTCATTGCTCCACAGCCCTCTTCTTCATTCTTCAGCTTCTTCCCGTCGTCATCTATCCAGCTGTAGCCGTTTGCAACAATGGTCACTGTGTAGAAAAGGGGAATGGCAAGTCCGTCCTCAACTAGCTCGCAGGCAGCCTGAGGTTCAGGCGCAGGGCCTTGCTCACAGTTGGGAGAGTGGCAGGGGTAGTGGGTGCAAACCATGCCATCAGCGTCTGTCGTTGTCGTTGCATCGTCTTTGCAGTTGGGCATGCAAGCAACCTGTTATATCTGTTAGTCCACTTCCTGATGACATCCGTAGTTGGACTACTCACAATACCGCCCTTGGCCATAAAGGTGAATCTCTTCTCACCGACATCTGAGGTTTTGAACAGCAACTCAACATAAGTGCCGCCTGTAGGTATTAGCATAATCCAGAAGCATAGTAGTAACAAGCATCTTACTGGAATCATTAGGAACCTTCCACTTGATCTCAAGGCCCTTCCCACCATCTCCACTCTCAATACTATCGTCATCGTCATTCCCAACCTTCCAACTCTTGACGGCCTCTTTAATATCATCATCGTCAATCACAAAGTCCCAATCTGACCCTTTATCATCCGAGACAGGAATAAAGAACTTCAAAGGACCTCCCTGAGTTGGTATTGCTGCATGAGCAGTCGCCGAGTATGTTTCGTAGCCCGCGTCACAGAACGGGGTTATCTCTGGTGTCGTCATGGTAACAGCTGCTGTGTTGACCCAAGATGCGCAAGTGGGCTTCTCGACACAAGCTTCTCGATTACCTGAGCCCCCGCATGATGTGTAAGTGGCCGTCGAAACGCAAGAGAAGCCAGAGGAGGTAGGAACACCAATAGCAGGAGCTCGGGTGAGTGTAGGAAAGGACTCGGTAGTAGCTCCGGTCGTTGTGACTTGGGACGTAGGAGACGTGAATATGCCAAACTTTTTATCGAGTCGAGCTTGTGCCGCATCTGCTATGTCGTTGAGCTGCGCTTCTGTATACTCACCAATGTCCCATTCCTCCCATGTGAGCCTGATGGCTGATATAGTAGGGGTCTCCGTACTAACTGTAGTTGTTTTAGAGATGGTTCTTGAGGAATCCTCTCCTTCTACGTCACAGCCGTAAATTGTGCCGCAAGTGGCAATAGTACTCTGTGCTGTTGTAAATGTAGTAGTCCCATCAACCGAAACCCCGTAAGAAGTAGTGGTGATGCACATCTCAGCTGTCTCAGTCTTACAGTCGTCCGGCTTGCTGGAGAATGTTGGATTTCCGGCCGGGTCGATACTAAGAAATGAATATTAATCTGACATACCAGGAACAGGATAACGTTGACGGCTACATACGTAAATCCAGGCCAAGGGATAGATCCTGTGATATCTACCTTGATAGGTGCGGTAGGGTCGATCTTGATAATAGGAGGGGGGCCACTAGAGAGGTCAATTACGGTTCATAGTAGCATTGGCCACGCTACAATTGCTTTATACATACGGTGGATGAGTGCCAGGAGGAAGCACGAAGCTCCATCCGCCAATGGGAGCGAGACATAGATCAAAGAACCACATGTCGCAGGGAATCTTGATACCATTATCGCTTCTCTCTGGATCTGGTACTGGTGTTGTGATTGGGACGATAACGGGAACGACTCCGGTTGTTTTAGTGGACTCTGGAGCCTTTGTGGCATCGCTGTTACTATGCCTGGGTAGAGTCGTAACCTGACCGTCGGGTAATGTGGTTACGGGGTTGACTGTTGACTGAGGGGCTGTAATAAGTCGTTCCTTAGTCACAGGAGAAGTAGGAAGGGGATACTCTGACTGTGTGGCCTCTGCGTGACTCGACTGCTCAGTGACAGGGACGGGATCGACCGATGTCGGTGGAACAGATGTAACAGAACTGGGGTTCTGACTGTGATGTTCGCTATCGGTTGTGTCTTGAGATGGGAGGAGGGAATCAAGTGTCCCGGTTGCGAAAGGTGACGTAGTGAGAGTGTCTGCTCTGGTGATCGCTGTCGATGAAGTGCCACTGGGAACCAAGATGGATGTAGGGGGTTCATTCGTAGGCAGAGTTTGGTCTGAGGTTGAAGCCGCGGAACCACCGTCGTTAGTACTGGGGGTGACTATTGTAGTAATACTCCTGTCATCCTCCCCGGGAGAGACAGTGATAGGCTGATGGACTGTCTCGGAGAGATCTGTTCCTGGCGAAAAAGGACTGGTAGTCACCAGGCCACCAGGCAAAGTGGTGACAGGGGCGGACTCAGATGAAACGGAGACAATGTGCGTGTTTGATATGGTGGTGTCTCCATCGGGGACATCACGGCTTACAACAGATGACTCCTCAGGCTTGCCAGTTGTCGGCTGGTCATTGGGAATGGTAGTAACATGCCCAGTACCAGACACTACCTCGTGAGAGCTAGTAGTGACTCGGTTACTTGGTAATGTTAAGACTGGGGGTCCTGCCGTGATAAAGATATGTGATGATATGGAGGATACTGTTGTGTGTTCTGATAGCCATCGTTCTGGAGTGGTTGTAACAGGAAGGGGTTGGGGGTTTGTGGGGATTTTGCCAGAAATATTGTCATCAGCCGTCGGGGAAGAGAATTCAGGCTTACGGAGAGTGATGACGGTGGTAGGGTCGGAAATAGATGGAAGCGGAGGTCCACACATTCCATTAGCGCCACAGGTCCAACCTTCTGGACAGCATCCTTCCCGGCAACACGCTCTATCTGGGACACTGTAAGCCAACGTCAGGTACGAGGTAGTCAATCTTACCTGGGCCACAGATATGCTGTAGCCATCCGTCTCCAGGAGGGCAGCAGCTTTCGTCTTGCAGCAGAACGCGACAGTCGCCGTTACACAAGCAAGACCCATCAGGGCATGTTGACTTAACTGGTGAGCTTGACACAGTCGCCAACCGAAGGGCAAGGAGCAACAGCCACTGTGCCGCTTGGGTTTTCATGGTTGAAGGTTGCACAGATATAGACAAGTGATAGTAGGGGAGGATCTTGAAGAAAAGAACATCCAAACGAGTTCGTAAACAAGGGATGTTTATTTATGAGATGGTATAAGAAGAATGAGCCAGAGGAAAAGTGAACTGTGGACTTTTATTGTCGTGACATACTGTCATAAAATATCGAAGTTATCAAAGTATGTACATAGGTAGCTGTTTAAGTCTTTACAGATGAGGAAAGCGCCGATGTACTATGATTATCCCAATGCCTTGTTATAATTAGACTAAGGTTGTCTTCATTTCAATGTACGCAACTGAAGCAACAGCATCCTTGAAACGCCCGGAGCATAAACGAAGGAGGTTTCGACATGGAATAGATCCTACTTGACAATTACCGCGCGACATGTAGCGCGGCGTCAAGGCAGATGGCAAGGCAGCAACAGCTTGTTCATGTTCTCAGAAGAACCCGATTGGTTGTGTGGATAAGCCTCAATTGCGGTATTAATATATAGTGATGTAGGGATGATGATACTTTGTTGGCTGTAGGAAATATGGTCTGGCGATGGGGCCAAAAGCTGTATCATGCAAGCGGTAATATCATGAGATTGGGGTACCATTTCTTTTTTTAATCAAGTCATGCAATATACTCTCGACATTTGGGTTACAGCCCGAGGCTGAGCTGCAATAAGGATTGTTTCAAATGAATTTCTCTAAGGACCAACAGAGTGGATCACCAACATACAGTAGCAGTCCTGGTGCCTTCTATAATTGCATCGCCTGTTGGACCGATTCTAGCCAATGCGGTTCGGCGTTGTTGGCCCCCAAACCCCTGTCATAACTTTGTTTCCACTCACTGCAGGCGCTTAGACAAGCACGAAGCTGGTCATTCGACATGTCATACACCACCTTCTTAGAATCCTTGTTCACGTTGGTGCTCAGACCTCTGGGACCAACACGCAAGAAAACCACAGAGAATGCCCTCGCGTACTTTGCCGCAATTTGCCATGAGTCCTGCAGCTAAGAGCGTGTTGCTTGGTTCGCACGAATGTTGACACTTTAGCAGAACTACAATCTCTTAGGCTCCAGTAACACTCAGTTACCATTGCGCCCCATGAACTACATATAATCTGGGACTCCCTGCCTTTCCATATCTGTTGAGATATCCATCCACCATAATTGTTACTACTGAGCTCAAACACTCTTGCTTTCGTGTCTTCGTAGTCAACCAATCTTTCTTCTCGTCTTGTCATCCGCCCCCCTCTCCCGTTATGACTTGGCTTCAACGTCCAATCCTTTTTCCCTACAGAGCGCTGTTATTGATACTACTTGCCCAATGCGCCCTCGGTTCAATTGACTCCGTCTTCAACATTAAACAAGGCGGTGTTGATGTCGGCGGATGTAATTCTTACAAGGGCAAACTCAACAAATGGTGGATAGATGCCAGAAAGCTTGTCGACGCTGCCCTCTTGTATGCACAAGATGACAGTGTTGATGGACCCGAATACATATACACCTTTTTTGCATTGGACCCGCCTCCCGCCGATGCCAAGTACAGGCAAACAGTTATCGGTATGTTCTCAACCCCCCCAGTCACAAAATACTCAAGGTAGCCTGTTGCTGAACCATTTAAATAGCTACGTTGCAGTCAGTAAAAGATTTTATCGATGGCGGTTTACAACTCGCAGGTGGTAAACCATGGCTTTTCTGCTCGAGCAAGTGGTTGGAGCGTAAGTGTGTTTTGTCCCTGCTGAGTCGCTATTTGAATAACGCGGTCTACGTCTAGGTTTGGACTGGGATGACGTCGCATATGATAAGGAGACAGGCGAAAAATTTACAGGTGATAACGCCAAGAAGGTACGAGATGAAGTTGATGAACCAACTCCACCTCCAGATGAGGCAAACCAGCCAAAAGGTGCGCAGCCAGATGCCAGGAACATCACACTTTCCCTTATGATCTGTCTGACTCAAATTTTCTCAGAGTTCCCATTTTGGTCCTCGGATCTTAGAGAATACCTCTTGGATGAGGCCGATGACTATTGTTCGAAGAAGGTCGACGGAGTCATCCAGCACTTTGGGGCTACTCACGAGGGTCCCGGGCAGTCGTGGAAAACAGTTACCATCTGTGTCAACAACTTAGGATGGCATGCTAAAAAAGACCATCTGAGCCTTGGAACGGTCAGGACAGAGGGCAAAAGCATTGTGGAATACAGAGCACAGTCTATGACATTATTCCACGAACTCTTTCATGTTGTCCTCGGGAACGCGAATACCGAGGAGCACGAAAAAAGCTGTACGTTCAAAGACCATTACATGATGAAATGGACTAACGAGCCATTAGATGAACTGCCGTATATTGCCAACCCTAGGAAAAAGGAAGGTGAAGATCCTGGCGATGAAGATCAAGACATCATCTCCACGCAGGAGGCCTTGTACAACCCCGAATCCTACACACTATATGCTCTTGCTTGCCTTCTTGGACAGAAGAATGAGCGTTTCACGTTCGCTAGTACAAGGTCGAAGCTCAAGAAGACAGAAGATCCAAAGGGCAAAGATGAGAATAATGCAGGATCAGGAGGCGCTGGCCGTCGAAAGAGGATGATGAGGGCTTGACTTTGTTTAAATTACGGAGGATAATGCAGTAATACATGTCATGATACTTTCATAGCACATTCATTTTGAAATATTAGACCAAACAGGTAATGCTTCCATTGCGTACCTTATTGACTAGGTGACCTTAAAGAGAGTTAGATAATATTTCCTCCAGGATGGACGGGCTGGCTACGGTCTGCACGATGGGCCGTAATAGGACACTGCACTTAATTTCCTAAATGATTGATGTCCTTAATTGCGGATAGGCTAAAAATACAGGAAGAATGATATTCCGCGAAGGGCCTCCACCCCAATGCTGTCATGCTGGTGTCACCCCCGGAGAAACTTTAATCTGCAACATCAATGTAGAACAACAAGGTATGGCAGATAATAAGCCGCACTTTGGAAAAACACCCGCAGTAAGACCCTTCTCCGGATAAACAATTGCAGGCCGATTCTAAGGCTAACAACATACCGCAAGTGTGACTATTGCCGGAGCAAAAAGCTCAGAGTAAGTCCCTGTCTCAGCCCCTTCAATCATAAGAGCTGACCAGGAAGTGCTCCAAAGAAAAGCCGATATGCATGAGCTGTGCGCGGTCTGGGAGGCCATGTCGTTATAGTGAGAGGACACAAAGAACTCCTCTTACGCGAGAGTAATTATTCGGCCGAAGCCTTGCAACTACCTAGCTGACCCCTCCCTTCAGCTACCTGACCAGAGTTGAGAGACGCCTCGCAAACGTGGAGCGTCTGTTCCACCAGCTACTCCCTGATGTTGACATTAATAAAGCACTGGCGTCGCGGGGCGTTGAAGTACCGGCAGACGCATCCCAGCCGTATTCATCTGTGTCCCCACCGATTATTCCTTCATCACCTGATGCTCCAGTACAGACCAGCGGTGCCATTTCAGATGCCGTGCCTGCAGAAAGCGATGGCTTTGATTGGCAGGAAGACGTGGACGAGCTGACCGATGGGATGGCGTCGTTATCCGTTGAGCCGAGAGGCGCGGGATATTTGGGTAAGTCACTGAGCGCAGGCATAAACAGGCAGCATATTAACTGACTCTCACCAGGACCGACTGCTGGTGTCTTCTTCCTTAGATCACTGCTTCTCTGGACCGGTCATTCCAGGCCCCTCATTGGCAGTAGCCCCGAAGTTCTACGACCCTACGTTGGGGTAGAATCTTCTTCCCATCTATGCAACTCGGCCACATCAAGACAGGTTATCGAACAATTGGTAAATGGCTATTTTGACGTCTACCACCGCAACTATCCCTTTGTACACGAACCCACCTTTCGAGCCCAGCTTCACGAGGTCATACAACGACCAAAAGAACGCTCATGGCAAATGCTGCTCTACACCATTATGGCACTAGGAGCGTGGTGTCTCAACAACAACAACGCTGAACTCGATGATGAGCTGTACCATCTCGCACTCTCGTTTGGAGACGCCGAGTGCCTATTCGCAAGCGCGGATTTGACCTTTGTCCAAGCCCTTATTCTGTTTAGCAATCTTAGCCAGAAGCGCAATAAGCCCAACACGGGATCTAACTTTCTTGGCCTTGCGACGCGGATGGCTTTGAGTTTGGGTCTTCATAGGGAATTGCCCGAGTGGAATATCAGTCTTTTGCAGCGGGAAATGCGCCGTCGTGTTTGGTGGGGGCTGTATCTGTTTGACAGTGGTGCTTCAACAACTTTTGGGAGGCCGATCCTTCTTCCGGGTGAGGAAGCCATGGATGTGCGACCGGTTCTGAATATTGATGATGAGGTATGCGATAAATGGTAACAAAGTGAACGTTTTGCTAATGCGTGCAAAGGACCTCACGAGTGGAACAAAAGTCCCGCCAGAAGAGGTCAACAGGCCGACGCTGTACTCGGGCATGAAGTACCAGAGCGATCTACATGTCAAGTCCAACTATATCTCCAATCGTCTGCTCTCATCATCATGTGTGGTACCAGAAGACGCGCTGTCCATGGATGCAACATTGGATAAGTGGTCTAGCACATTACCAGAGTACTTAAAGCTCGATTACCATGTCCCTTCAGCTGAGCCAGCGTTCTACTTCAACAGGTCACGTCTCTGGTGGCGCTTCTGGAACCTCAAGATCATCATCTTCCGCCAGCTGTTTCTCAAGCGGGCAATTGGGAAGGGAAATTCTAACGTAACGGTGCCAGTCAATGAGGTTAATGAAAAGTGCATGAGCATTGCGGTACGCGCTGCGAGTGCGACGATAGAGTCGATTGATCAGTATACGAAGGAGAGACAAAGAACCAGGCTTGTCACTTGGTACTCCATGTAAGTCGTCCCGCACGAGTCTCTAAGATATAAATTAACTCTTCCAGCTATTTCACATTCCACGCTTCCTTGGTCATCATCCTTGCTATTCTCAGTAACGCGGAATCACCAGACATGCCAAAGTGGCAAGAGGATGTCAACACGGTCCGTCACATCTTCCGGGGAGTATTTGCAGACAATGAGCTCGCGACTCGCTGCGCCAACATCATCGACGTTATCTTGCCAGACCCTTTGTTGACAGCGGGTGACTGGGCAAACGTCCAGCTTGATCCTATGCTGATGGACTTTTCGGCGTGGCCGGCAGCTTCTGCTGATGAGTTTGCCAGTGTTCTTGGCTGGCCTGATTGGGCCAACTTTCAGCAGTAATAAACTTCTTGGGGATAGCTTTGGCAGGGGTCATCAGTTTATGATGCGTACATTCGGTTCGATCAGATGGGATCTTATGTATTCTCCGTTCGGTATATCGTTTTCGTCGGCCCGTTTGATCGCTGCGCCTATCGTCGTCTCGATTCCGGCTCTGAGGTGTCGGGATGCCAGTCGTTCCCTCGCGATGTCAACTGGGACATCGACAAACCATCTTGAGTACGAGTTAGCCTGGAATAAAACCTGATAAGTGACATGAGACTTACTTGTCATCCACCAATGTGGAGATACGGCTCCATGGCTCTTGGTCCAAGAGTACGTAGTTGCCTTCGATGATAACAACTTTAGCACGCGAAGAGATCTCAATGGCATCGGGAATCGGGTCTTTTCTCGCGTGGTCAAACCCGGGAGCTTTGATGATGATTTCCGGCTCGTCGTGTGTCGTCACAGGCGTGTTCTTGAGTAGCGCTACGAGATCGACCAAGGCGGCGGCATTGAATGTGAAAGGTGCACCACGTCTTCGGAATGCTTCGTCAGGGCCAGGGAAGGAAGAGAGAGTGGTACGCGTGTAATGAAATCCATCCTGAGAAGAATCGGGTGTTAGTGGCGTAGTTATTGCTTTGAGTTAGAGACCCCAGGATGTACTGACCATAGGAAGGACTGCGACATTGGAAATGCCGTTCCTCTTCAGCTCTTTGATCAAAACGTCTGATATTGTGGTTTTGCCCGATCCTGGTACCCCAGCCAACGCAATCAAAATTCGTTGTGTTGGAGCTGACACCTTCTGGCGGGTCAGAAGACTCTCGACGCGCTCAACGAGCTTCCCTATTGTCTTGACCAAATCGCCATCCATATTGAGATAATCAATCAGTAGAGCTTATTCGATCCGAAATTATGGCCTTCTTAGGGCTCTTTAACCTCGTCCTTTCGGAGGAGATCGGTCCTTCTCGAGTCATTGAACGACAGCTCCAATTCTCCACGGGATACAGTAGCCCGGACACTTAGCTCCTCGATTTGTGGTTGGTTCGGACTGGAGTTGGCCGGACCCAGCGAGATGGAGTCGTACGGTAGTATTCATCTCCAATATTCTGTGGGGTTCAAGTAGCAAGCGGACCAAAACTTGTCCACCTTGCGCTGATCCTATACGAATATAAGAACCCCAGAAAACCTCCACAAAATTCTGTTTCCCCAGCTCAATCCCCAGATTCAATTGCAACCTAAACATTACCTCGATCATCGACTTTCAATATGGCTGGTGAACAAATTACCAACGAGCAGCAACTGGACGCAGTACCCAAGAAGGGTGTCTGGCGCCAGTTGCGTGAGAACCCTTACATTCTTGGGCTCTCTATGGTGAGCAATTTCTTGTTGTAACTCTGATCAGAACTGACATTTCAATTAGTTTGCCAGTCTTGGTGGTTTCCTCTTCGGTTACGATCAGGGCGTCGTGTCGGGCGTATTGACAATGGAGTCATTCGCCGCTGACTTTCCACGAATTTACCTTGACAGTGGCTTTAAGGGTTGGTTTGTCTCGACTTTGCTTCTGTGCGCGTGGTTTGGGTCTCTCATCAACGGCCCCATTACCGACTACATTGGTAGAAAGGGCTCGATCCTCCTGGCTGTTGTTGTCTTTACCATAGGCTCAGCTTTTCAGGCTGGCGCTGACTCTATCCCTATGCTTTTTGCAGGTGAGTAATGATACTGAATAACCCTCAGAGGAATTCGCTAACATGACATTCAGGTCGAGCTGTTGCTGGTCTTGCAGTTGGAATGTTGACCATGATTGTGCCCATGTATATGTCCGAGGTGTCAAGCCCCGGCATAAGAGGCACTCTCGTTGTTCTGCAGCAACTTAGCATCACGCTCGGCATCCTCGTAAGCTACTGGCTAGAGTATGGAACCCAGTACATCGGCGGCCATCGATGCGCACCCGATATCCCATACTCAGGTGGCACTTCCGACAAGCGCACATTCGACCCTCGATACGATGTCGGCCCCAACGGATGCACAGGCCAATCCGAAGCTGCCTGGCGAGTTCCCTTTGCCCTCCAGATCTTTCCTGCTCTTGTTCTGGGCATTGGCATGATCTTCTTCCCCGAGTCCCCGCGCTTTTATCTCATGCGCCATAAAGAAGACAAGGCTCTTGCGGCTCTGGCTCAACTCCGTCAGGTTCACGTTGACTCGGAATCCATCAGAGCTGAGTATTTGGCCATCAAAACCGAGGTCCTATTTGATGAGTGCGTTTCAGCGGAGAAGTTTCCCGGCCAGAAGGGCCTGTCCCTCTTCGCTGCTCAGCATGTTGCTCTGGTGTCTACGTGGCCCGCCTTCAAGCGCCTCGCCATTGGCTGCTGCATCATGTTTTTCCAGCAGTTCATGGGCTGCAATGCCATCATCTACTACGCCCCAACCATGTTTGCGCAGCTTGGGCTCTCTGGAAATACCTCTGGTCTCTTGGCGACTGGCGTATACGGCATCGTCAACACGCTTTCAACACTACCCGCCCTCTTCTTGATTGACAAGCTTGGTCGACGTCCGTTGCTCATGTGTGGTGCAGCTGGAACCTTCATTTCTCTCGTCATTGTCGGTGGTATCATTGGAGGCTTCGGCTCGGGCCTCGCCGACAATAAGGCTGCTGGCTGGGTTGGCATCGTCTTTATCTACATCTACGACGTCAACTTCTCGTTTTCCTTCGCGCCTATCGGTTGGGTTCTCCCCTCTGAAATCTTCAACCTCGGCAATCGCTCCAAGGCTATGGCTATCACCACTAGCGCTACTTGGATGTGCAACTTCATCATCGGCCTTGTGACACCTGACATGCTGGCCAACCTTGGCTGGGGTACCTACATCTTCTTTGCCGCATTTTGCCTTCTTGCCTTGCTATTTACCTACTTCTTCGTACCTGAGACCCGTGGAAAGAGTCTGGAGGATATGGATCTTGTCTTTGGCGACACTGCATCCCATGAGGAGAAGGCAAGGCTGATGGAAATTGCGTCTTCTATGGGTCTCACAGAAGCCATTTCTGGGCACAAGGTTGATCTTAGTAAGGAAGACTCTACTACCGCGGAGCATTTTGCTTAAGTCGGGGACTTGCATGGTTGCTACAGTTTGCCAAAGGACGGAGTGGTATACTAGGCTGACAGTATATGTCGTTACTTCAATATCTGATTAGAAGCAATGAAATAACCGTTCAGTATCCAAGTAGATAACTTTCTAAAACTTGATATCTACTGCCCTCCACGAATTGCTGCCACAGTGAACATCTCCTTGCAACTTGAAGTGAGAGAACCAATCATCCTGATACGTAATATTGTACCCAGCGCTGGCATATACCTCAGAGACAACATTCGCAAAAATATCCTGTTTGTTAATCACAGGACCCCAAGGCTTAGGTGCAAGGACCTTTTGGTCCGGCAGAACCAGGCCATTTACGGCACCCGGCCAGGGAGCTAGGACTTGAGTAGCTGTATCAACGGCACGTCGTTGTAATGAGGTCTTTGGGGTACCTGCCTCCACGATCGATTTGGCCTTGTAAACAGGTCCCATAGTGCCTTTCAACGTGATGCCGGTCTTGCCTGAGGCCTTTTGAGGCGCTTTGGAGGTATCTTCCTCGGCATTTGAGTTTGAAGGCTTCTGTCCGGGACATAACCAGCTGTCCGACTCAGCATAGTAGAAAGGCATAGGGACGCGAAAGATATCTTTGTCAGTGATTCCAGTCTCTCGTTTGAGGATGTTGAGATTGGCTTCAATGCGCTGGGCCGAGCTCTTCTGGACAGCGTCAAAGTTCTTGAACTTGAGAGCTTCTTGGATGGTCTATCTGGGAAGACACAATTCTTGCTTCTTCTCCTCCACTTGAAGTGAGCGGGAAACAGCCTTGACACTTCCATGACCAGCCTTTGACGCCTTCTTCAGTAGATCAAGGCCCTTGAGCGGATCTGCAACCATAATGATCCATCCACGCTCATTGTAGGCAGGCAAGAACTGAAGGAACTCGTCCACATGGCCAATGTACAGTCAGCTTGTATCGAGAATCAGAGGGTCTTGAACCTCTTGGGCCTTGAGAAAATCAACCATGAGAGGATTTCTTCCATGCCAAGCCCCCATGATCGTTCTGCCTTGAGGGAACGACTTTCCATTGTGCTTGTAGGGCGGAATGGTCTCCAGGTTTCCAGTAGAGTCGATAGTATCACCATCACCTGGGTGTTGAACTGCGCCGACCTTGTCATTTCGAAGCTCATGGAAGGCGTCGCGGCCGGATCTACGGGAGCTCTGAACCGATCGGATCATGATTCGTATAGTAATCCGGCCATTCGGGCCAGGCATGCTAGAGTAGCCGGGCTCGAAAAAGTCTTGTGTCTAGATATCTTGGTTGTCGAAGAGGAAGATGGGGTCTTTGATACCAGAACTGGCGACGTTGCGCTTGATATCATCCAAGAACTGCTGCTGCTGAGGGTTGGAGCCCGGCTCGTTCACGCCAGTTGAGAAGATGCGTTCGGCCACCTGCCCGTGGTGATGAGTCAATACAGGGGTAACTCGCACAGCAACAGTGTCGGTTGCTTTTGTCTTGCCATCAGTGACTGTGAGCTGTATCTTTGCCTTGCCATCCCAGCCCTTGGGGCGGCGGACATCACGAGCATCAACGCCTAGTTCAAGGCCTAATGAAAGATCCTTGGTCGTGAACACGTAACTTGCTGATACGTAAATCCACTTGTTACCTTCTTTGTGAAAACGCGGACTTTTGCTGCGGCTGTTTTATCAATGACTTGGATGGTTCCCTTGGCAGATGGACTCAATCCGGAAACGGGAAGCGTTTTGAGCGGCGCAAGATATCTTGGGTTGCGTTGGATGTCATCTGTCGCGTCGTTGCACAAGTCCAAATAAGTCTCATTGCTCGGGATGATGTCGACACTGGGTCCCCATTTCTTAGCACAACGAAGGCCTGTGTCGCCAATGTTTGGTAAGATTAACGCGCCTCGATTAGCAGACCATGCAGATTTGCCATCGATGTCTTTCTTGTCGACTTTTCCGTCGCGGTTGGTATCTGCGAGGATGGTCACTTTGAGAGCATCGCATGTTGCGAGTAACGCTAGAGTACTTGTCAGCAGGGATAGTCTCGATCGAATACTGCCTGTGTACCTAGCGTCAAGACAGTCGGGAACTTCATTTTGACTTAAAGTCCCAAAGGTGTTGAGATGAAGGGCCCAAGAGACAATTGACTGTTTTATATTCCTCAACACATATTATGCTTATTTATAGCGATTGATGCAACATCCTTCCATTAAACTCTAATCTCGGTAACATGACTAAAGCAGGCTCGTATAAATCCTTCTCTCGTTTCTAGACCAGTCGATTGCCTGTGGTGGAGTAATGCCCCTTGCATTCCCGATGATCCAAATATGGTGGCTCCTTTTTAGGCTATTGTCAGTGGCCATATCGTATAAACCCCCTGACGGTTTCGTCGACGCTCATGCTGCCGATCTGATAATGGATTCGCTTCTAGACCTCTTGAGGTTGACTTCACATGTGAAAGCTTGTAATGCAAGCATTGTCTGCCAGGTTTATCCTGATTACCCCATTGAAGCCTGGATAATGGCGAGAGCGAAGCTTTCGGTACAATGATAAGTTTATGCTATATTTGCTCAACCTTTTTTGTTTTTCAGGGATGGAGTGCCTAATAAATTATCAGCCGTAAGGGCATGAACTGTTGTAATAGTTATCAGTGCATGTCTGACAAGCTGACAAGCAATTCATATCTCGAAGACAGTCCAGGGTATCTCTTCATGTATGTGTTTGATGCGAGAAAGCGAATCAGATGTGCAATATGTCTTTACTATACCCAGCTTTCAGGTCGCGTAGTCGAATTAGTTAACTAACAGCAATTACAGCACACTGCCTCATCCCCCTGAGAGCACACAGTGGTATTAAGAGGAGGTCAGGCGCTTTACGTAGCTGCATCAATAATCTGTATAATATAATGCATTATAGTGAATAGAACTCTAAGCTAGCTGTATAAATAAAGCACCCAAGTAACAAATTTCAGATTCACTTCCCATCATCACTTGTCAACCAATCATGCTCAAAGACCAGACAGGATCTGGGGGAATAGCTTCTCAGTGAAGTCCCAGAGAATAGGAGTGTAGTCAGGAGCCCAAGTGAGACCAGTCCAGAAAGTGTTGCGCTGTCCCTGAAGAGCATAAATCTTGTTGTAGAAGCCACCCTCAAGCTCTTGAGAACAGACCTTGGGAACAGTCAAGCCGTGAGATGCAAAAGCAAGGATATCAGGAGTGGTCACATCGTAAGTTCCAGCCTTGTCGATGTTGGTGAACACCTGCTTGATGAGAGTCTTGGCCTTCTGAGCTGTCAAACTGGCCGTACCAAGGACACGAGTTGTCCAAAGGTCCTGCTCACCTGAGCGAGAGTAGGCGTCGACAAAGTTACCCCGTGGGAGGTAGAAGTTGGTGGCGTTATCAGCGGTGTTAGTAATGCCGCCGACGGTCTTGGGTAGGCCTGTCTTGCCGACGACGCCAACGTACAGCGTCTCCCAAGAGAACTTGGAGAAGAGCGACTTCTCTTTGGCATTGAGATCCCAAGTACCAACGTTGTCTGGTGATGGCGTTGCTGCGAAGAGGACCTTCTTGGCCTTGATGGTCTTCTTACCAGAGGGTGTCTGCACGACGAGCTCTGAGCCCTGGGAAGTTCGCTTGCTCCAGGCAACTGTGCTTTTGAGAAGAACGTCATCCTTGATCAAGTTGTAGACGTTGTCGTAGAGTGACAAGGTAGAGCCTGTGGATGGATATTTGAATGAAGGGCCAGTGAGCCCAACTCCGAAGGCCGCAAGCTGAGGCTCTCCGACAACAGCCATGACATTCCAAGTCGGAGTATGTGTCGCGTCAGAAAGCCAGATAAGAGTTCGCAGGACGGAAAGGGCACTTCCAAGCTGGTACTTTTCAAGGAACTCGCCAAAGGGAAGAAGAAGGTCCTCGGGGACTTCTCCCTTCTTGAAGTAGCCGTTCTCGAACCAGGGTTGGTACTTGATGGCCAATGCAGCATATGTGGCTAGGGCGACGGTGGAGTTGACAGTGCCGTAGTCGGGATCGACCTTCTTTCCGGTGCTGAAATCAATGTCCTTGGTGGTGAGTAACCCCTCGGCGGCGCTGATTAAATTGGAGGAGACGAGTCCGACATTGAATCGCTTGAAGAAAGCTTTGGTGGTATTTCGGTCAAGGTACGCTTGGACTCCATAGTTGATCGGTGTCGTGCTGCCGCTCGGCTTGTAAGCGTGGACATGACCGCCCTAAAAACGCGTCAGTAACAGTATTTTCTCTGTCTTGATATATCTCACGAGTCTGTTCTCCTTCTCAATCACCACGACCTTCTTCTTGTAATCCTCTCGCAGCCTGACTGCAGCGTAAGCACCAGTAGCGCCACCGCCGACAATGGCGACATCGACCTCAATGGTTTCCTGCTTAGGCGTAGCGAGGACACCATGGCCTGTCAAGTAGGCAAAGAAGGGGAGAAAATTATTCAACTTCATCTTGTCAGTGAATTGAAGGTGAATAAGGAGTTCCGAGAGAAGACGGAGACGGAGGGAGGAGGCTTAAGTACGTGCGGCTGATTTGCTTACCTCCTCCCTTGTGTCATCAGCCTAGTCCAGGGTTGGCATTTAGTATACTAATACTAATACTAGCCTAGTATTAGTATACTAATCCTTCTTTTTATACTAACTAATACTAATACTAGTT
>JAAOAQ010000511.1:0-28202 GCA_013396025.1 Fusarium phyllophilum
TCCTCCTCCTCCTCCCCCTCCTAGCGCTCCTCCTTATGCCTCAACCTCCCGTCTTGATGATCCTTACTACGGCGGCATGCCTCCCCCTCCGCGGGAGCGCATGACCCTCGAACCCCCCGAGTCACAGAACCGCCCACGATCTGTCCCACCAAACACCACCATGGTCCGACGCAGCCGCTCTCGTTCCCGTCCTCCCTCGGATGACGAAGACTATGATGACAGACGGAGCTCGCGAAACCGCTCACAAAGTCCCATCACCCGCGCTCGGAACGTCGTTGATGACAACTTCTCTCATTCCGCCGGCGGCATCGGCGCCGGTATTTTAGGCGCTGTCGTTGGTGGTCTTGTAGCTCGCGAGGCGACTGAAGCTGCAACACGCCACAAGCACAAGACCCGAGGTTACGAAGACGAGAATGAGGACCGTACTCGTCTCGTTTCCACCATTCTCGGTGCTGTCGCTGGTGGCCTAGGAGCCAATGCTCTCGCCAATAGGGTTGAGGATTCGAGGGAGCGAGACCGACGACGCCAACTCGACTGGGAGCGTGAGCGCAGCTACGTGCGCGAGCAGGAGATGCCCCGCTACGAGCAACGGAGATCCAGTGACCGTGATAGAGAGGACGACCGCCGCGATCGTGATCGGTATGATCGCGGCAGAGCACTACCCCAAAACGATGATGAAGATTATGACTTCGTATACGATGATCCGCGATACGAAGATCGAGAACCTAGGCGACGTAGAAGCGAGGACAACTACCGCTATCGCCAATAGTCGACCTTTCTCTTTTACCCCTCGACAACCTATTACTGCTTTATTATGACATCTCACGACAGTATTTCTTTTGCCTATTTTCTTCTTGCTTTCTTCTTCTCTTGGTTTATGTTGAGTGACGTTTAAAAACTGCGAGCGGTACTAGAAATGTTTGTCATTACCACAGGCTGAACCATGAATTTGGATATTAACTTTCGGAGATCTCACGAGACATGACTTGGCGCCTCCTGGATATTTACATAGTCGAGACAGTTATGTTTCTGAAGTGCTTACGGTGTCATGTATTGGTTTCATGTACCTACGAGAGTCTTTTTTGACGAATTCTGCAGAGGGTTACTTCTCGTATCGATTTTACAATGGATTCGCACACCATGATAACGATTACCGCAGCTGAATCACCTGCCCTGTTTGCAACTCTCCAGCTCCATGATGACGTGCTGTCCAACCAATTCAACTCAATCGAAGGCAACAAGACCAAAACCATGACCCTTCACAACTAACAAGCCCATTATATCATATCCTTTCCTGAATCGCTGTCCACCGTCGCTCGCCCCGGTTGCTGGAGTCCCTGTCATTGCCTCCAGTGTGTTTCTCGAGCATCCTGCTCTCGCTCCACGATCACCTTGAAGAACTGAGCTATGTCAGCAAGCGCGCGCTGCTGATAGTCTGGGACATCAAGCATTTTAAAGGTTGACTGGGTGTCGACCAACTGCTTCGCAATCACAGAATCTGGCTGGCAAAGTGTCCGGACGCACATTGCTCTGGCATTGACCTTCATGGCGTGCAGGAGCCCGCCAATCTCAACAGGATCGGCTTGTCGGCGGCCATAGAAGCGAAAATCTTCGACGTGCATGTTGATAAGTTCAAGCTGCGTCTCCAGGTCGTAGCGGAAACCAACAACCTTGGGTCGGCCCTTGTTATGCCACGCATCTGCTACCTTCTTGAGCTTGTCAGGCACAAGCCGACCCTTGTCCAGTTGCACTGTAATATAGTCATTCAATGCAGTGCTAAGGTTGAACTCCAGTTCACAGTAGAGAAGGCTTTGCTCTCTGGCATTTAGTGAAATGGCGACCTGTGATGTCGGGCGAGACCGGATTGCGGGCTGCGCTCGACGAGAGGTATAATGAAGCTCCGCCTGTGGTTGAGTTAGTACAAACATCTGACGCTGTATTCCACCAACATACCATGTCTTTTGCGAGTTTCTTGATGTTGTCCAAAATTCTGGTCTTCTTCTGGGGCGTCTTTACGCTTTGATCAGGGTTGCCGTCAGGACGTTCGAGCCACCCGTTATCCCCAATCATTATTTTTTCGCCCTTCTTGGAGCTTGGGTAGTCTGTTCCTCTGAAATAGAACTGCAGTGGTGAGAATGCGGGAGTGTCTTGAACAGCCCGACGATAGTTGCTGTTATTAGAGCCCACTGTTACGACTTGTGGGATCGGTGGAGAGTGCACTGCGATGGCTCGGGCCTGTCTCAGACCATCGGCAGAGCTCTTCGAACGTCGAGGCCTATTGACCCGATCCTCTAGATGGCTTACCGACTCTCTGACCATGGAGGAATCGTGGCTCCTATTCCACTCTTGAAATGAACCCTCTCCAGCACCATTAAATTTGGATTGTGACCTGGCGTGGCTGAGGCGAAGAGGTGATGGGCGGGCAGTTTGTTGAGGGGAGTAGACCGAAGAGGCATCGTCATCGAAGATCGGCTCACGCTCAAAGTTTCCCTGCCCCAAAGGAGAGACGGAATCGGGAATATCTTCCATCTCGGCTGGCTGAGGAACTGCCCCACTATGACGGAGATTCCCAAGCTGCAACGGAGAAGGTGGGTTGATATGTCGACGTTCTGCTAAACTGGCAGAGAACAAGTCCTTGGAAGAGCCCGAATGGCGACCGGGCATAAGCTCCGAAAAGGTTGGAGAAGTCACATCAGAGGGACCATCTTCTCTAGTAGTCCAACCGTATGAATCCACATGCTGTAGAAGTCTTGGTTTGTTCCTTCGTGGTGTTGACCTTGGAGTCGTTCTTGGAGTGGCCATCGTAGACTTTTTCTTGAACTTAGCAGCCTTCGTTGGGCTCTTATCGACTTGATGACTGAAACTTCGGAAAAGTTAGCTGAAAATAGAGATTAATAGAAACATATGACATACGCGTCCGTAATCTTGTCAACTTGGCTCTCAGTCAAGTTCATGCGAATATGGAGTGGTTGTTTGACAAGGCGCTTGCGCGGAGATAGCGAACGCGCTCGCGACTCGAATCCTGGCGAGATATCCAGGAAGTCTCCTCTCAAAGGCGTCAATACAGATGCTGAAGGGTCAGAGTAGCGCCCTCTATGCGAACTGTCTTGTTGCATCGAGCCCAGAATCTCGGATCCCAGTAGCTACTTGACAGTAGCTCCGAGTGATACAGGTTGATGGCGACATATCACGGTCGAAGTTCAGGCAAAGTATTTGAACGAAAGCCAGGAAACAAAAACAAGGAATGCTAGCAGGGTGAATGAATGAATGAATCAGGGACCTCGGTTGGGCCAGTCGAAAACTGGGGTGCTGAATTGTGGTCAGCTGGCAACAAGTGTCAACGATAATGCAATGCTCACGAGCCTCTGACGCGATTTTGGGAGTCCTGTACCGCTTCATTGGAGTCTTACTATGCTACCTTGCTGCTGAATTGATCTATAAGTCCCCAGCAAGGCTTGTTGGAGATACTCACCTCATCTGCTTGTCACAATTTAATACTCTGCAGCACCGCCTGGAGCATCAGTAGTAACTAATGAGAGCGGTGTTTCCATCTGTAATCAATGCCACTGTCGAACCAAAGCTGAGGCGTGAAAGGGCCGTGGAACCTCCAGGAGTTCAATACCCCTTTTGTTGGCGAGGCAGTTACCATATCCATTGCTTTATCTTCAGCGACTGGCAGTTCTCTTATGAAAGGTGGAAGCGACCTGTCGCTGGTGAACAACCCAAACTTCCTCGCAAAGTTGGCGTTCGGTATTTCGCAGTCCCTGACATGAGCATCGAACTGCTGTTTGAATGCGTCGTGGGTCAGAATGATGGAATGATCATCTTGGACCAGTGCAGGCTTCTGATTCTCATTCTTTCCGCTTCCCTTGTCTGTCACGCGGAACATATGTATAATTTGAGTCATCTTCTCCAGGCTGATGATTTTGGAGCTTAGTGATCGACAGTGATGACTGCGCTCAGTCTGTGCCTGATACTTTTCCGTGGCTCTCCTTTTAGGTAGTTCGCCAAGGTCAATTGACTTCTCACCGATCAGTCTGCCCTTATGAATCATATTCTCATTCCATTGCATCTCGTGAAACTCTCTGGCCTTGAGCTGACGAAACGCACGGGTTCCCCCGTCGCGAGATGAAACATACATCGTATGTTCTATCATCCAGCTCTTTCGTATACCGATACCGCTTGGGTACAGCGATGACCTTGCTATTATAGGTGAGTAGTCTGAAAGTCGAGTGCGATATCTTTGAGGGTGGCTTTTTCTCCACTCTACCAGGGCAGTTGTCGGTATAATATTGGACGTAACAGTTGTGAGGTGCGGGACATGAGGGAGTTCGAGATCAGCCTGTTCCTTTTGTCAGAACTGATAGTTGTCATAAGTCCAATAGAGGGTTTCCCCACATGTCTGTTCAAGTGATCATGTCTCCAACGCTGAAATGCTGCACCTGGGTCATCCGAATGATGACAATCGACTTCAATCATCTCGTATAGTACGCCTCCTGCGTACCCAAGGAACTCATCGCCAAGGTGGTCTCGTAATACTAGGAAGACCTAAATCACATCAGAAAGCATTCTTTATCGTTGTGTAGGCGTCTGACAAGCCGGATTCCATCACGGTACTGGTAATTGCGAGGTATGTGGGCGCAATATCTCACAAGAACGTTGCGACATTCTGCGAGGTGTCTGTTAGTCGGCGTTCTAAGTTTATCTCATGCCTACACTGACTCTCTTCATCAAAGATATCTGTGATGTTCAAGGACCGGTCTCTTGCGAGATATGCAGAAAATTGAATAGTATCACCCATTCCCATATCACTTGGTCTTGAATAATCGTTCGTTTAAGTCCGAATAGCAGCTTACAAGCCTCGCAAGGGGGTGATTCGCAAAATATATCGCGTGTCGACATTCAATATGTGAACTCTTCTATTTGTTGTACATGTAAGATCACAAGACAAAGAGGCGCCAACCTTAGTAGTAGAAGGGACACATTGAGCTTGTGCTTCCAGTGCAACGACACTCGTGATACATACATCACTTGGGGCTATTGAAAGAATAGCGACTTCCATTTTCGAATACTCGGCACTTGCCACACAACAGGGAAGTTCAAAGGCAGAGTTCCTTCTACATAATCTGGCCTCTAGGGTAGTCATATGTGTACCTTGGGTAAAGCTCAGAAATGGTTCGTTGAGGCAGGAAAGCAATTCTGCATCAAAGGTGGTATCACGTAGGTCGCTGGGCTTTCCAGCATAGATATACGTAATCAAGCCAATGGGACGACTCCCTCTCGCGCACTTACTCAGTGAAGGCTACCTACCTTTGCACGGAGAGAATCATCCACAGTCAAATCTTCCAGTCCAATATGGCGAGCGGAATTCCTTACACACCGTAAATTGGGAACAGGACCAGGACCTTCATGTCTTCATTCAACATAACCCTAGTCAATTACTAACGCCAGACTGTTCATTGTCAGATAGGACTGGATCTTGGAGAAATGAGATCTCGGCCTCCTGCCCGGCATTCGAAGGACCCACTCCCGGGCGCTGCAGTGCGACCCAATGCTAAGATCCAGCAGTATTTCATAGCCTAATACTAACAGGCTCCATCGTTCCCCGGCGCCCCTGCAACCGAGACAAAAGCCGGACCCGGTTGCGGCTTCCCGAAATCAACTCCCGATTTCCCAAATAGGCAGTCTCGATTCCCTGGTCTCCTCTTCGCCCCAGAAACCCCACACTCAAGACAGCTCGACCCCATGACGACAAGTGATTATTTCGTCTCGCCAAACCACGAAGCGGATATTTTCCGTTGGCTAGAACATTTCGGCCAGAATCTCTATCTAAAAACAATGCGCCATATAGCAGATATGCACTCCACATCCCGTACCGAAGTCTGATGCCGTCAATTCCCCTCGGGTCTGAGTCGCACCGGACTTCTGCTTACTGCATGTCCGGCCAGACCCCCGGCATCTCTGGACATCATGCCTATCGCATTTAGCATATAATATGCGACCCCCCATCACCTCTGCCTCTTGTTTCCTCAGAGTGATCACACCAGTAGATACCTAACCAACCAAACCACGCCTCCTCTTCTACTACACAATGTCTCAATCACAGCCCGATCGCTCCCCATACTATGACATTGGTGAGTAGTCTGACGCTGTTGGCCATACCAACAAATTGAATTCTGACATCGCTAGTCATTGTTGGAGCTGGCCCGGTTGGCCTCATGCTCGCAACATGCCTTGCTCGCTGGGGCTACAAGATCAAGCATATCGATAACAGAGCTGAGCCAACCCCTACCGGTCGAGCCGATGGCATTCAGCCACGCTCTTTGGACCTTCTTCGCAACATGGGCTTAAAGTCAGCAATCATGGCTCATCACCCAGCTCGCGTCTACGAAGTTGCCTTCTGGGATCCAGCTTCGTCAGGAAAGGGTATCGCCCGGACTGGAACATGGGCCAGCTGCCCTGATTTTATCGATGCTCGATACCCTTTCACAACCTTGTTGCACCAGGGTCTGATCGAGCGTGTCTTTATCTCCGACCTCGAGAAGAATGGAGCACAGGTCCAACGGCCATGGACAATCAAGGGCTTTACATCCGATGAGAAGTCTAACCCCGAATACCCTGTCACTGTCGAATTGGAGCATGTCGATGGTACTGCCCAAGAGACCATTCACGCCAAGTATCTGTTTGGTGGCGAGGGTGCAAGGTCATTTATCCGCAACCAGCTTGGCATTGCCGTTCATCACAAGGATCCCATCGCCCATGTTTGGGGTGTCATGGACGGTGTCGTGAAAACCGACTTCCCTGATATCAAGGTAAGTTGAGCTGCTCAACAACCCCTATTTCATGGTTTACTGACGACGCTCAGATGAAATGTACCATCCATAGTGAGCACGGCTCCATTATGGTCATTCCGCGAGAGGACAACATGGTCCGTCTTTATATCCAGATTGCATCGTCTACAGATCCCGATTGGGACCCCAGACGAACAGCCACCGAGGAGCAAGTGCAAGAATCGGCAAAGAAGATCTTGCAGCCTTACTCTATTGAGTGGGAGCGCGTCGAGTGGTACTCCGTCTATCCTATCGGACAAGGCATTTCAGAACGATACACACTGGACCAGCGAGTCTTCCTTGGTGGAGATGCTTGCCATACACATAGTGTAAGTCCTCCAGTGCTCCAATTATCACCACGCGCTGACACACCTACAGCCCAAGGCCGGTCAGGGAATGAACACAGCATTCCTTGATGCCCAAAACCTTGCTTGGAAGATCCACGCCGTTGAATCCGGTTTCGCCAGCAGGGAAGTCCTCAAGACATACGAAACGGAACGCAAGCATGTTGCTGAGTCTCTCCTCGATTTTGATAACCGATATGCGAAGCTTTTCTCTCAGCGACCACCCGCGGCTGCTGAGGTCCAGGCAGCGTCAGCCAACCATGGCAAGAATGATGTTCAGGATAACGAGTTCATCAATGCGTTCAAGGAGTCGTGCGAGTTTACCAGTGGATACGGTGTTTACTACAAGCCCAACGTCTTCAACTGGTCACCAGAACATAATGCACAATCCCCACTGATTCACCCCAAGGGGACTAAGCTACGAACCGGCCGCCTTTTTATCAACTCAAATGTAACAAGAGTAGTTGACGCCAACGTTGTGCATTTGGAGCAGGAAGTACCCTTAAACGGCGCGTTCCGATTGTTTGTCTTTGCAGGTGTCCCTTCAAAGACCCGCCAGGCTTTGAAAGATTTCGCCAATCATCTCGGTAGCCAGCGGTCGTTCTACGCAGCTTATCAGCGGCCCGATCTCGACAAGGTCTCATACCATGAGAAGCACCTCCCACACAGCCGATTCTTTACCATCTCCACGGTCTTTTCGTCCAAGAGACCTGAAATCGAAATCTCTCGCGATGTGCCTGGAGTGCTTGCCCGATATAGGGACCATGTTTACGCTGATGACCGGTCCGATGCACGGTTCCCTGAGACGAAGGCTGTAGCCCATGCCAAAATGGGTCTTGATGAAGAGCTTGGTGGAGTGGTCGTTGTCAGACCTGATGGATACGTAGCAATCGTGGTCAGTCTTGTCGAAGGTAGCGGAACAGTGGATGCTTTGAACGAGTATTTCTCGACCTTTTGCACAAAAAAGTTGGGGCCGACTTTGGCGCAGTTGTAGGGGATGGAAACTGTTGACCCGAAAGGTTATCGAGACACGCTAATTTGATGTAAATGATGGCTTTAGCGAATGTACATAGAATCATCTTACAATTGAAGTTACTTCATAAGTATACAAAGAAAAGAATCTCTTGGCGAAGCGATTGAGAGGTGGCCATGTGTCTCTACTCTACCAGAAGCTCAGCAAATCAATCGCGAACCATGTCATTGCATAGGTACCTATCCGTAGGCGCCAACAAAATCTGATAACCTCAGACATGGGGTGAGCGATCGAGAGTCCTGCTCTTAGAGAACAATTATATCGTCAAAATTTAGCATTGATTTACTGGTCTTTGTCCCATAATTTCTTGGCCTAATAAGCCTCCCTATTCTGAGAACCATTTACTACTAACCTACTAGGGGTAGACTTATAACAGACGGATAGAACAAGGGGTCTTTGTCCTGGTTTTTTGACTTTTAGGTGCAAGATCTTATAAAAGACAGGTAGTTCTATACAATCTCAGGATCAATCAACTGAGAATGGATCTGTTCAAACGTCTCACTCCTACCCTCGCACGCTTAGAGGACCTATTCTAGATAACAGCAGCATCCATCACTGTCGTTTCCATCATGCTGGGGTGAATAATTGGCTCCTGAGGTCTCCAATTCTTTCTACCTACTAAGTTAGATACCTTAGGTGGTAAGGTAGTTATGTGAATTTGACCAATCGTGGCGACGTCACGCGTAGCCCCACCTGACCTGTCAGTGCGGGCGCACTGACCTCCATCTGCACGTCCTGAGAGATTGAAAGACTTCACGTCTTTCAACCGACCACTGTAGGCAACCTTCCACAGCGACATCATCCCCTATGGGCTTGCGTGGTCGTGATGGCATCACCGGAACGATTTGGATAAAGGAGACCTAATTGGGAAGTGGCTGTAGCAAACCGACGCGACGCCATCGTTGTCGCGCTCACGCGTCTTGGGCCCGAGCTCGAGTGATCTGGCGTGGTAGAAAACGAACTCGATTCTTCGACTCAAATCCTCCTCCTTTCTTCCTCCAACCATCAACATCAACTGCAGCTTCGATCAGCTTCATTCTGACTCGTTCGTAACTTCGATTCTTGTAAGAACAATTTCGCATTGGCTTCGCAGCTTCCCGGTTTCTTTCAATTCACTACTTGTACTTTACACTTGACACTGCTCAACACTGCTCGACACTTGCTAGCACCTGCACCACGGTTTGCTTCTGCTTCATTGTCACTGCGATACAATACAACAACAGCATCACGTTGCTGGTAGCCCTGGTTGCTTTGTTGACATCGCATTTCCCTGTCGGCTGTTTACTTCTTTCCTCGTTTTCCAACTGGATCGCGATAACTTCACTTCACCACTTCACTTCACTTCGCTTTCCTTCTTTTACGAACGCTACTGCTTCGTCTGGACCAAGTTCCTCATTGCACTTTCTAATTTTCACTTCAAACCCAATATTTCGCTCGTCATGTCTTTCTCACCTGAATTGCGCATTTCGGTCCACCAGTCCGCTAATCAAAGGGGAAGCTACGTGCCTTGGCATATCGTGAAAGCTGCCGAAAGGCGACGGGAGCGACAGCAGCTACAGATCAACTCTAAGGCCAAAGCAACTACCCAGGTTCAAGTCTCCCTGCCTTCGCCAAAGGTTGAGTTTGTTACTCCTCCCAGGCAGATCAGGCGCCCTACTGCTCGTCTTTTGATTGACTCACCACTTCCGCGCCGCGAGATTTTTCAAGATCCCGTTCTTCGTCAAAGATTCATTGACACAGAGTCTCCCCCCAATCTTAATCGTTACAGCAACCAAAAACCCCGACCCAAACCACAGGCCGAAACTGTCAACACAAATGACGGGCCTCCCAGCACACCCACACCCAAAACTTCCACTACCACTACCTCTATCTCTGACCCCAATCTTGTTGTTGTCGATGGCATACAGACACGCAAGCGTCGCGCCGAAGATACTGAGATCGACCTCGTTGCCGCACAAATCGGTGTCACTGATACTTCCACCCCTATCGTTACTCTTCGCCAAGGAGAGACTGTTCCTAGCGAGGAATCTGGCCAACAGGCCCATGTAAGCCCATCTCTTGTTATTTGCATGCTTTCACTTACTCACCTAATACTACAGACCTCTAGCCGTATGCTCGGAATCACAACGGGCGCCAGATCTATCACCAGGATGATATCTAGCCTCTATTCGGCCTTCACAGGCATTGGTGAGACGATCACCAAAATCTGTAAGTTTCAACCTCCCCATGACACTGACAGCCTTATGTTCTGCTCTAATTCGTTACTAGTACGACCTCAGTCCTATCAAATTGCAGAATGTCGCTCTTACTTGAGTGATAACCAAGTCAGCAACAAGCGTGTCAAGATTAGCACCAGTTGTGATGACAACGCGGTCTCCAACACAGGCGCTCCTGGGCAGAGTGCTGGGCTCCACTGGATCGACCAAGATGGCCTTACCACATTGCTAGCTGACTATAAGTACTTCGCCAAGTCCTTCATGACAGTCTGGGAATGCCTCGAGCAAGGAGCCCGACAGGAAGCAAACAAAGACCTGGCACCACTGAGCACCGACATCGTCGATGACATCAATCGTTCTGAGGCGCTCAACCATGACTTTTACAATATCTTCACTTTGCAACTGCAGAGGACTTATGACTACTTGAACAGAATCTACGAAATCGGCGTTATCGTCAAAATTCGGGACAGCAATGAATTTGTTCCTCCTATTCTTGATTACGGACTCTCTTCAGAGTTCGCCGCACACCTCGAATCGATAAAGCACTTTCTATCCGGTCCCGCGCTTCCTGTTGTTTGCAACAATATTCTCAAGAAGTATGGGGAAGATTGCTGGAACGTTTCACAGGCATTCCTGGATCGAGTTGTGCTTGATATTAAGGCTATCCTTCGCAACCTTCCTGCCCCAAGCTATGTCGACTCTGAAGAGTACCGTGGCAAGCTACAGGACATGTTCCCTACCCCACCACGAACTGACCTCAAGACGCGTTTCTTATTGCCAGGGTCATTTCCTGAATCCGATGAGCTTAAGGAGCGAATCGACACAAATCCTGATGAACAGATTGCTTCACCCACTGAGGCAGCAGCTACAAAACCCGCCGTTCAAGCTACTCTACCTGAGCCAGTGCCATCGTATCCTCGCCCTGATGTCCCTCGCCCTCACTACTACAAAACAGACTTTCTTCGCGCTGGGTTTGCTCATGAGAAGATCAAGCGGATAACACCCACGGATTATCGCCAAACCTTTTATGAGGAAAGCAATGAACATCAAGCCCTAAAGACCAAATACATCACCGACTTCACTCCTAAGGTCCCTCTCACTTCAAATGAAACCGGAACTCTCCGTTCTATTCTTCGGAATCGACGAAAGCATCCGTCAAAGATCACGCCCAAGCGTCTTCGCGTAACATGTCGACCCAAGGCTGTACGCTTTACAGACGACACCATTAGTCCGAAACCAAGAACACATCTGGGTCTAGATGTGCCCAAACAGATTAACTATGACAAGGAAACGGGAGAGGCCATTCCTCCGGCCCAGGCATTTCAGGAGCAACGCCCTCATTGGACCCGTGGATGGCTGAACATACCACCTGCTCCCGCTGAGGAACCACCCACAAAGACCACATTCAATCCTTTTAGCATTGATGAATGTCTCCGCCGTCGCCGCTTAGAAGAGCACGATGGACGTGACTTTCATACGCGTATCAGAGAGATATTTGAGCTTCCTTCTCTCGATCTCCAGATCAGCGACGACTCAAGGGCTGGAATTGACCATGAAGTCCAAGAGGCCACCCAAAAAGCTGCTGAAGAGGCTCGTTTGGCTGCTGAGGCAGCGCAGCGTGAGGCGGAAGAAAAGGCTCGGAAAGAGCGCGAGGAACGCCTCGCTCGATCTGGAGGACTTCGCGAGCCTAATCAGACATTCATTGCACCAGTCTCACCTGAATGGCACACAAGAGCAATGAACACACTCAATGCTGCATCGTCCACGAGCCTTGCGAAGTCTGCCGAGGGTGTCGACCTCCGGAAACACGACTTTGCCAAGATTGTGTCCTCAACTGAATGGCTAAACGACGAAATTGTCAATGCGTCTCTTGTCTGGCTCGATCGAGCTATCAACTCAGCTGCCGGCATTAAGGATGTCAAGCGGAACACTCGCAAGATCTGGACTCCGGGCTCATTCTTTTTCAAACGCCTTCAAGATCAGGGCACCGGCAATACCCAGAGGACACTGCGCCGATACGGCATCGAGAAAAGAAATTTCCTCGACATTGACACTATTCTCTTACCTATTTGCGAGCATTCCCACTGGACATTGCTCGTTATTCGGCCCTCCAAGCGAACTGTTGCCCACATGGACTCGATCAATGCAGGCGGCAACCGTTCTTACACCGCGCGTGCCATGGCGTGGATCCGAGACATTTTGGAGGAGAAGTTCGTTGAGGATGAATGGAAGACCATTCTCCACGAGGCTCCTCTACAGAACAATGGCCATGACTGCGGTGTTCATACTATCACCAACGCCATGTGCCTTTCCTTGGGCATTAGTCCTATTGAGGCATACACTGCTGACGACATGCCCACTCAACGTATTCGCATCGCTTGCATGCTTCTCAACGGCGGGTTTACAAACGACTTTGACCTGCGAGTTTACTAGGATTCCAATACCACGTATCGGATAACACCTATCAAATACAGACTACTTTATCATGGCTTATGGAAGGGGCAGGTATGGCTTTTTTGTACAAGGCGTTCAGGCAGAGAAAGTACCGGGGATAGTACCGGGGAAAAGTGCTTCGGGGGAGATACCACTGCATTGCATTCATTGTCGGAGTTATAGCTATTATTTGATCCACGAAGGAACGACTGTTGGTCCAGCCTAGCCGTAGTGCTGGATGGATAAGTACATAAATACAATTCTCAATAGTCAATTTTCCCTGCTCTGTATCCTGAAGCATGCTCGGAATTAGGTGCCTAGCCCATGATAAGACTTGGTGTTTCTTATGATAGTTTCATAGAACACATGAATAACATTCTAGACTCCCTTGCTTAAGAGGCTTGTATTTGCGTGTTATCACAATTTTCCCCGTGTTAACCTCTGGTCTGCCACGGACAGCAACAGGGGTATGCTGTGAGTGGCTTGTAAACAATCACGACTTGATGGGTACTGGGTGCTTTTGGGCAATCTCGAGAGAGAAGCGCAAGCCATGAACTACATAACGAAGGCGACGATCGCGCAAATTTCTGGACCATTGGCGTGTCATTGTATTCCGCATTCCCTTACGTACAGCTGCTAACTCGTCAGCCATAAGCGAGCGAGCGAGCTTGGGTAAACGAGCGTCAGAGACAGCAGCAACAACGGGTCTGTGATGCCATCCCCCACAACATCACAGGCCAAGTGGGCGACGCGTGGGCCTCTGGATCTATTGGGACTATGGGATCAAAGTCGTGTCGTGTCGTGCCGTATCGTATCCTATAGCCTATGCTCTCGTCTCGTCCCCTCTCTTACTCTTCTATTACGCCGAGGTCGGCCATCGATAAGTTTCGCTGTCACCATCGAACCCTTCGCTTGGACGATCGAATGGTGAGATCGAACTGGGGAATTTCTCGTGACCCAAGCATGTGTCATTGATTAGGTCGGGAGGACAAATTTAGCAAAACTTGGTGATTCGCTCAAGTCGGTATGGCTATAGGCAAGAAAGGACAAACCCAACCGCTGGGACGGTACCAAGAATAATAGAACCTTCATTCAGCCACAGCCCAGACACGCTGTCCACCTTGATGGCCCTCAAAACGAGGACAGCTTAGATGTGCTGTCAGAGAGAAAGTTCGATTCCGACAGAAAAGATTCTGTGTAAAGTGTTAGCACCTGACCAACCACCGCCCTCTGTTCACAATAGCGGAAGAGAGGTCACAGAAGTCTTGGCATTTGCTGGTGGCTCGCATAGGACTCATGGAGACCCTTGCAAAAGCTTGGCAATGGGATTCTACAAAGACTGTAGCAAACAGATTCCGACAAAGAATGGACGGGTCTACCAGGGGCGTTCGAGTAGAACTGATAACTTCGACGTTCCACCAAGCCCGAAAACCTTAACATATCCGAGGCCCATGCAAAGCGGCGTGCATGCTTGTTAAGTTGGCTCAGGAACTTCGGGCCATTCGAATAACGTAGGTATCGCATCCATGGCCACGGTACGCCGACACTAATAGGCGCGTGGTGATCCAGGGTCCTCAGCCGCAGGGCACTATTCAATATGTGGAAGCGGTTTTGCTACAGGCAATGCACCAGAAAGAGGCGGATCGAGAAATAGGCCCGTTGATATCCACGCCCTAAGTCAGTGACGATGGCCGGTTCTGGTGTTTAGATGAGAATGAAATGAGCTGAAGGCAAAAGGTTTCTGTTTGTTTGTTTGTTTGTTTGTTTGTTTGTTTGTTTGTTTGTTTGTTTGTCATACGCGCGGTCTGCTGTAGACGAACCAGACCTTGATAAGCCAGATGCCTCTATGTCTGTCCTGAATGACACGATGAGTACTTTACCAATTGGGGCGGTGCGAAACGATGTTGCCCTCGTCAACTTTTACCGCCTGTTGGATTGAACCTATGGGTATCGCATCGCGTCCACAACCACCGGTAGGGTAGCGACTCTGTGTAGGCAGGCTACGGAGTTGGTCCGTCCGGTCATCGTTGATTCTCTTCATGATCCTTCTACCGATGCGGACCGATCTTGGAAAGGATCAGGGACGCCAGGGATACAACACCATATTAAATGTCGCAAATATACACGGCGTCGTCCGCTTACTGGGCCGCGCGCTGTGGGGGGGGCCATTGCATCGTATCGCATAGCGACTTCGCAAGGCATCGCACCGCGTCTAGCCTGTATGTCAGCAATGTGATGCGGTGCGATCTAATTCCTGAAGAGACGACGGCGCCGACGGCATCCTCTTCTGATGCCCGTAGGCAGGGTCCCGACTCATGTCGCCAGCTTGGGTGCGAGATGCCTATGTCAAGCAAGTTCCGGGCCGTTACAGCGGCGGAAGCTTCCCGACATGGGTGGTCTGGCTGCAAAACTGGAGACGCACTGCGAGGAAAATCGATAGTTTCAATGAAAGCTTTTCTTTGGGGCTTCGAAAAAGTCTTCTAGAACGCGCCGAGATGTGAGGGGAGCGGAGGGCTGCGGAATTGGCTGAATCAGGGTCTAATTCTGCTGGGGCGACAACGAGATCGTGGGCCTGTACGCAATTACGACAAAGAATTTTTCTTTCTCTGCTTCCAACCCTTCTTCCTCGGGTTGGGCGCGTGCGATGTGTTTCGTTGGGCTTGGTGGTGATAGATGGAGACACGGCGAGGCCGGTTGGAGTTGATGAGTGGTGACACTCTTAGGCCACTCCCCATCCAATCCAAGGGCTGCGGTAGTTACCTAGGTACTAAGGTTAGGTCGCAGGGCAAGGGTGGGTATGGTGTGGTTCGTGTAAACGTAAACGGATACGTGCTCCAACCTCCAGGGCCGTTTGGTCCAATTAGGAAGGCTTCCAGAACGGGAGCTGGAGTAAAACTACATTACAGAATGTTTCTAGAAGGATTCCAGCACGGGAAGGCTTCCAGAATAAGCCAACTTGGCCCAGCCACAGCCACCAACAAAACAAACAGCTTCAGGCCCAAGCCAAGAGAAGCATAACATCTCCTTGTTCGGTTGGCATTCTAAGTTAGTAGTCAATAATGAGTCTGTCTGTTGATTTCATTATCTTACCTGATGTTTGTTCAGGGACCCTGTTTCTTTGGCATCCATGGCTGTTGACCACAACCTACTAGTACAATATCGTTGAAAGAAATGGTGTGCCATACTGTCTTGTGCTGTAAAACATGGCTTCCTGTATTACCCGAAACCCTGGCGTATAGTATGTATGTATGTATGTAGCATTGCACCGAGTATTGGGCACAATCCGTAGTGCAGTGCATGCACACGGGTTTGATCCCTACGAGAACACTCGTCAGTGTCAATATGTCCACTTGTAAACAGTGGCTGCCTTGGTGTGTTGTAGATGACGGCTCATGCTCACCTCTACCGATAGTCAATAACTACTTATGGCGAGTATCAAGAGGCAATGCGATGATAGGGGCAAGACTTGAGTATCAATACCAACACTAACACATACAACATCGTGTCTGTTTTCCTTCTCAAGGAACCCCCAGCATCAGTCCGTTTGCAAAATAAAGTCTCAGCCCTGTGCCACGCCCCTAACGAGGTTAGACCTGCAAAAAACCGTTTATGTGATGGGAATGAGCAGAATGACGGCATGGTCCATTCCAAGGGATCCCTCCACATTCTTGTCCCTCAGAGATGTCCCCAATTAAAGGGCAAGGCCAGTATTACACAAGAATTGGTCTCGGTATGTAGGCGTGAATCACTGTCATCATGATCGCCAGCCATCAACCACCACACCTTGCTCTTACATACTTGCGTTGGGAACTCATCCGACCTTTGTTGGCCTGCTGAGATGATATTGTCACCCTAGACTTGAGGACAAGCTCCGTAATCACATGGCGCCACAATGTGGTCAGATGTTACGTTAGATGGGTCAGAACTCCACTGACGAATGCCGGTCCAGTAACGAGATATGGATGAATACCTACTTGTAAGGTAACTCAGAGAAGAGGCTCAGGGTGTGCTGAGATGAAATTCCGATGCCCTGAAATTTACTCGGTGCCGCAGCTCGAGTCTTGATATTATTACCTTAGTCGCTAAGGTACCTGGTCAAGAAACAGGTATAACATGGTCACGATTCGACATCGGGCATCTCGATATCTCCATTGTCAACTCTTGATATCAGGATACACATAGTACAGGGTCTGCACTCACTGCCTAACCTACAGTCATCACTGAAAACAGAGACTCTTCTGGTCTCCTCGGAATATGACACACAAGGTGATTGAAAAGAAGCATCTGGGACAAGGCTACAAGGATTAGATGCATTCTATTGCTAATACTTGTTCGATTTGAAGCTCTAGTCCATCTCACGCCGCAATGGTTCGCCTAAGCGCGGCCATTCATAGCGTTTGTTCTCTCGCCCTGAGCTACTATCGCGCAATGTCAATTGGTCACCTTGCTGCAGAAGGAAAGCCGTGATGGATACAGTAACTAACTCGCAGTTTGCGGCTCTTCTAGGCGATTCGGCATCTCTCCCCGCCTCAAATATGAGGGGGAGGTTCTGACCTACCATCCTATCTACATAGATCAAGGATCCAAGAGTCGTGTTGGAACATTCACCGACCTTTCGCCCTTTGACCACTATGGCCAGGGGCCAGCAAATAACACCCATGCCATCACAATGTGCCATGCATCCAGCACGATCGACCGAGATGTCGCTGTGGTAATCAGAAACGCGTAGCAAGCCCGGGCGGTTGGGCAGGATGGCGCCCCCGCTTCTTAAAAATCTCCGAAGGTCGGTAACAAGATTGGCTGTGAATACAAACTGACAAACAACCATATTTTCCTACTATAGGTGCCTGGAGTGCTACGGGACGGGAGCTTGAAAAGTCCAGTTCCCTTTCTACTGTACGCACCGTGCTGCATAATTCTTGACGCGGCCATAGTATGGACAGCAGGATGCTATCATCGAGATCGGCCGAGCTACCGCTCTCTAGCGTCAAAGCCAAAATGAATTTGAGGGTTGAAGGCCTAGTCGTAAGGCCGTCGCTCCGTTGTAGGGGCGAGGGGCTCTAGGTGGGAGTGGGACACTCCACTGAATTAGAGGCTCAGGAGGGGCACCTGGTACTCAAGGACGGCATTTGATTGATCTTGTGAGAGGGCTCGAGGAGGATCCAAATTAGTCGAGGTCTGTTTGGGATGGCGGCGGCTGATAACAAGGCAGTAAATCGCTACCAAGAGTTCATAGACTTATCAGTTAGCAAAGACAAAGACACATCAGCCATTTGAGGGTCTTTACGGGTATCCGATGCGATGCGATGCGATGCAATTCATTTGAAAAATGAATGGGTGATGCTTAGTTGTTTGTTGTTCGTCACTGATCACGCACATTCAGTTTCGAGGCAAGGCAATCTGCACACCACTTTTTCGGTATTAACAAGACATTTGGATCCCAATGCAACGCATCTGATGCATGCATTGCGCTCTAGATTACAAACTCCTTCCGACGTCACGAACTTGATATTGGGAGGCATTTGTGACGCAAAAGTCGATGCCGGCTACCCAAAGCAGTCAGGTCAAGGCCAAGCCCCCGTCGATGACGATCCCGCCTTGGATTTTGGTTGCCCACCCTCAGGGAGCAAGAAAACACCGGACCTTGATGTAGGGTGTCAAAATAAACTTGGCAAAGAGTTCCCTAAGCTTAGGCTAGATTTACCTAAATATCTTTATCACTTACAGTCAAGGTCTTGAGTTTTCTTTCCTCCCCTAGCTCACCATTCATTGAACTGGCTCGGGTCGGAGGACATCACTGATCACTCACGGCTAGGGCTATTTAACTTACCTACCTTGGGGTGTAAATCTCCCGTTATTGATTGCATGGTGATCCTCGGATCGAGCCTTTGAACTTTGAGAGCAATGAATGCTTTGACTATCGCAGTGAAATATCATGAGAAAGAGTTGATTGAAGACAACCACATTGATTTACCTTTAATGGCACGGCACACATTCTTCTCACAAGAACCATCGATCGATCCCTTCATTCCGTCACAAAGGGCAATTGGAGGTGAGAGCGTGCGGGGAAACCGGCCACCATTAGCTCGTCACATGCATTATCCCCGCGCCGATATTGCATACATACAGGTGTAATGAAAAGTGCATTGCAATGGCATGTTTGTGTGTGTCTCGCGCTGCGCTGTGTTAACCTCTGTCATCATCTTGTTCTGGTAGAGCTAATTCACCTGAATGACTGGTCTGACCACCGCGATCGAGATGACAACAGCTAGTAGATTAGGTGAGTGTCGGGGATAGACCACCAGGAGAACAGAGAGCAAAGATGATAAAGAAGGAGACAGACAGACAGATGAACGAACGAACAAACAAAAAAACAAACAAAAAAACAAACAAAGTTTTTGGCAGACAGAGAGACCCCATTGAGCCTCCACCATTAGCCACAATGCTGCCCTTCCTAACCTTCTAGCGTGATTCCATGTATCGATCAGGGTGTCTAGGGTGTCTGTCTGATCTGATCTGATCTGATGGATGGGATGACCAAGACAGCAAGTTTACAGACATATGTTTGCATCTGCTCAGTGGAATACTTGTATGAGCCAACCCGTGTTCCTGTTGAATGATAATCAAGCCTCGCACTCAAGGAGCCAGGTCATCACCCGTTACATTGCAATGCACACGGCACGGCACTTCACCGTCAGTCATGTAGGTAGGTATTGTCTTGTGCGTTGCTCCCTTTGGGACCATCCTTGTTAGTGCCACTGCGTCACGCTCTGCCGAATAATTTGCCACACTCCGTCCCTCCGTCCCGTGCTGGAGCCTCACTGTCCCCACGCGACTTACATAATTCTGATCTCAGCTCAAGTAGCCTTCGGCGTTGTCCGTACCTTGGGTTAGAAGAGTCGTTTTTTTTTTTTTTGCTTTACTTTTCGTGGTCTCTTGTTTTTAATTTCATGAGCCCTGCTCTCTTTAGCCAGCCACGTGCCTGAATCAGGGGACTTTCCTCAACTCTCTTGGTTGTGTCAGGTTATCAAGGGGCATGTCTGGCATGTCGTTGTCGGTTATCGATGCTGCTTCGAAAGCGCCTTTCTCCGGTAAACGTTTGATGATGCTGTGATGCTTTGAGCCACTCATGGGTTCTCTGGATCATACTTCACAACGGCTCGTAGAGTTTATCTTGATACCTTACTAGTATCTACTCTGTACTAACTCAGTCACGAGGCGGTGCAATCTACTAATTCCAATGAACAATAGGATATTCCATATTTAGAAAGAAGGGAATTGGAACAACCGGAAGACACCTTAATACCTACATACATTAGGCCTCCTAAAGTATGGATATGCTCTAGGAACTACATAGACTACCTCCCTACCCCACGCCAATAAAGAGAAGATGTTTTAAGCTGGACCCTTCGTAGAGAAGAAGGAAAATTGCTTCTAAAAGCCTTCTTTTCTTGAACAGTCGTACCTTACCCTGGCCATGGACAACTGGGCAATTCTGTATACATACGGAGTACGTGCTACGTAGATAGGTAGGTACGGTCCCTTGTCAGCAGCATTCGTCCAGTCGTGGCGATGCGATGTGATGCGATGCGATGCGATGTGAACAGGGGGAGTGAAGCTCCACTGTCCTGGTCTAGTTAGTGGAGGGCTGCCCTGAGGTCACTAGGGCACTGGGGCAGTCCAATACCAACAGTGGCTTTGGGCTGTAAGGGGCGCTAACTATTGGTTTCTGACAGGGCCCGGGCCCAATATGGCCTTGTGGTGAGTGCTGAGTGGTCCCTGCCCTTCCTTGCACCTTCCATTTCGTCGTCTTCGCCACCTAACCTCACCCGACCTCACATTTGTCGGCTTCCATCTTCCATTTATTTACCTAAGGGTAATTATGTAGACATGTATGTACCTTTACCCTCGCAGGGATAGGTAAGGTACTTAGGTCCAATTGGAGTAGCCTGTCTCGTCGCCCCCGGGCCCGGCCCCGCCCCTGGTCGTATCTGTCATATGTTTGGCTCTCGTTGATCCCGTCATGCCAGGCTCGGTTTTTTTCTTCGCTGTAACTTGACTGGTGTCGCAACCGTAACAGGCACAGACAGGAGACGGTACCTCAAACACTCTGTGTTTCTACGTGTACTCCAGCCACTATTGGCCGAATTGATTCTTACATATAATCTCATTCAGTGATTGAGACCTGAAGCACTTTGCTCTCTCCGTCAATTACGGGGGATCTCAGTGCTAAGTATTCTGCCGTACGGTAATTCTTTGGTCTCGTTTGGCTTGGTTTGGTTTGGTTTCGCTCCCTCCGCTTGGTTACTGTACATACTCCGTACTGGCGTCAATTGACGTCGTCCTTGCTAACCACACCCCCTCTGAATTCTATCCGCCCTTCCCTTCCACCCCGGCCTCTTTTAGTTTCTTGTCCTTCATCTCCACATCAACCTCTCCACCCTGGGTTGTTTTCTGTCCCCGTCTGGCTCCTCATCCCTCACTAGTAGCCCAAGCTGTTCCAGAGAGACAGAGAGAGAGAGAGAGAGGGGAAAAAAAAAAAAGGTAAAGACAAAAAGAGGGAATTGGGGTGAAAAGGCAAATTCTCGTCGGGAGCTTTCTCTTTAAGACAAGCCCAGCCCCAGCCCCATTCATCGCCCGCTCTGATCGCCTTCCTTTTTCTGGTGTATGTATGTACATACATATGTACGGATACATACAGTTTTGTTTCGCGGGTGACGACACACACGACACGACGTTATCGGCCTTCTCCTTATAACTCGTCACTCACATCGAATCGATATCGAGACGCACGCAGAGCACACTCTTTTTTCGCCATTGATCTGAATCTGAGTCTCGGACACGATACTCCTATAAGCACAATTAGCATACCAGCCAGGCACCTGTCCTGTTTCAACTGTAAGCTCCTTTCCCCTCCTTTTCTCGACAAAGATCCCCAAAACCCAATACCACCATACCAGACCAGACCAAACTAACAAGCCAGCCAACCAACCAACCAACCAACCAGCAGATCTGCCGCCTCGACTGAACTTTAGCGCTCCTCCAACGCCGCTCATACGCCCGCCGCGCCCACGGTCCCTCACTCGTCCTTTCACCTCCACAGCCCACAGCCTACTCTACAGTATAACTGGGGTCTCGACCTTTATTACACTTTGGATCCCCCAGGGTCCGCATTCCTACTGTTGTATTCAAAACTGCCTCTCGCCCAAACCCAATCACTCTTTCGCCCTAGACGTCCACCTGTCTTCCCGATAGACTCACGGCCGGCTGCGCACCGTCGAACTCTCATCGCCTTCGTCCGCCTCTTACTTCTGTTCTTCTCTGCCCGACCTTCGCCAAGCCCTCTGGCACAGGTCACCATCCGCAATCCGTCTACGACGACATTTGACGGCTCGCCGCTCCAACTACCCTCACATTCCAATCCTATAGGGACCACCCAGCAACCCCGACAGCCTCGACCCTGCCTTGCGCCATCTCCGCTTTGGGATTGATTGCCCTCGAAACGTCACATCTACAGCCTCCAGGCGGACTTGTTTGTGATCACATCCGATCACCAATTACACTACCTGTCTTGTCCGTTGGGGCATTTCCGACTTTGGTTCCGTGTCTGCGATCCTGGACCCTCGATCTTGGCAATCTCTAAATTCTATCTCTCGCCTCCTGGTCCTCTTCGTCGTGCACCCTCTTGCGGTACAGACTGGCGCCATAACAAGCCACCCTCCTCCGCATATCTCTCGTCACCACTGCGGCCGTTCCCTGCCTGTCCACTCTGTGATTATCATCGACAAGTTCACAGGATAGTTTGTCCTTTATGGCCTTATCGTTCCTGCGGTAGCCTACTTCTAGACCCAACGCCTCTTCCTTCTGTACCATATGAGCATCTGGGCCAGTCTCACTGCGTCAGATATACAGTCCCCACTTGGTGTCGCTCTTATTACTTGACCTGGTCCCCTCCCTTGGAAACGCTCCAAGACCTGGCCCGTTTCCCTATTTGATCTTTTGATTACTCTACTACTCGGCCTGGGACGCACAGAAGCGTTCCTAATCATAGAATGATGGGCGTATCACGCTCGCGGAGGCAATCTCTCGAATGCCACGGATGCAATATACCTCCGCCATCCCCTCAACCTTCTTCGGCCTTCGAGGACATCTTCGACGTCGATTCGCCTGTGTCAAGGCCTCTCAGCGAGGCCTTTATGTCTGGTACCTCCACACCAAACGGCACAATAGGTTCTCGGCCGCCATCTCTGACCGAAATTCTTCTCGATGTTGCGTCGCCACCATGGACCCTCAGCGCTTTTATGGCCTACCTCTCGCAAAACCACTGCATGGAGAGCCTCGAATTTACGCTTGACTCACAACGGTACGCCGCCTTTTACAACGAGATGATTACCAACAACCCGAACCCCACACAAGAGACCAACGACCGTGTCTGTATTTTGTGGGAAAAGCTTATGCAGGTTTACATCATCCCTTGTGCGCCTCGAGAGGTCAATCTCCCGGCCCGTATCCGCGATCAGCTGCTCGGCCTTCCTTGCGGCCCAACTCCCCCTCACCCCGCACAGTTGGATGAGGCCGGCCGGATCCTCTATGAACTCATGAACGATTCGCTACTTTTGCCATTTCTTCAATCTGTCACCCCCATGCAGCTCGATGGACCTGTCGATGAGCATGGACGAGGATCCCGCCGTTCCTCAAACAGCAACACTCGAATGGGAGCGCCCGTCCGCTCAATGAACTCCATGCATCATACTGACCCTGAGTCCCTGACTGACGACAGCGACTGTAACTCGACTCCTGGTATGGAGCCCATGACCCCCCCCACCACACCGCCTACTTCTGAATGGGCTTTTACAACTTCCCCAGGGGGTCTTCAACGTGCTGTGGCTGCTCACAACAAGGGTTGGAAGAAGATGGGCGCCAAATTGGGTTTCAATCGCAAGAGCTCACGAACACGCTCCGCCCCTACTTCATCTCATCCTCCTCCACCTGAGGGATATCATATGCATCACGACTCCTTATGAGGGTCACAGGTCGCGTCATTGCCTGAATCATCCGACGACGCCTATTGGACTCATGAGATTTCTCAAGAAGCTCTTGAGGCCGAAGGCTCGTATCATGGTCACCCTCTGCTTAGCAACTCGAATGCAGCGGATGATGGTTGGTACCACAACCCTGACCTCCAACAAGATGGCGGTTTTGGTGATGGCACGGCCGCGAAATCTGACACCGCTCGAAGCGGTGCCAACGCGTCTCTCGTGCAAAGGAACATACGTATGAGAAGACGACAGAACAAGCCCCCAGAGCTTGTAACCAATATGCAGTCGGTGAGGAATAAGTACACTGCTCAGTCCCACCAGGCTTCCGACCATGCAGAAAATAACAACATCGATAACACCTCGATGCCAATGACTGATGTGTCAAATTATCTGCCCACGCCCACTACTAGCAACGAGGACATGAGGTGCCCATCGACAAGTTCAGAAACGGAAGCGTTCAGATACGCTTCTCCAATAGAGGACATGTATGGATGGGATGCAGAACTCGAGAGGCGTGAAGCATCACCAATCCGGGACTCGATAAGCTCCACCGAAGGTCTTGACGCCTTTGCTCTCAGCTACAGGCGAGCCAATGGTAGCAAGCATAGCTTGCTGCAGCGAGTCTTCCGCGTTGGCTCTTCGTCATCTGTGGGCAAGATGGAGACAGCTGTCTGAGGTGCTGGGGTTTACGCTAGCGTAAAGGCTAGTTTTATTGTTTGATATTCATTGTTACGACATCCAGTTTGGCATTTTGCATACATGAGAATGCCACCGGCCATCATGACAGCGGTGGCCGCATACGGCAGGCAAGGCGTTAGTGGGTTCGTCATTTGTTGTCTGGTTTCAATTGCATCGCGGGTTGGGGTTTGGAAGGTCATTTTTATTCATTTGCAAGATTATTTGGCTTTGAGTGCACGCACTGGGCCACTCATCCAAAGGGTTTGGGTGTTGAGACTGCATTTTCACGGGGCGATAAACGAACGACTGGCCGAGTGGCAAAGAAAAAAAGCCATGAGTGGCCCGGTCTGACGATGACGATTACGGCCTTTCGGTTTCGGTTACGATTTTGGATTAATACGAATGGGTACAAAGAAAATAAAGAGAAGGACTCTTGTGTCTAGTTAGCCATGATACCCCATCCTTCCTCAACAGGAGGGAATCTAGACTTAATGTCTTAAAACATATTACATTAACAAAACCTCGTTGTCTTTACTCTTGTGTGGCTAATAAACATGAGAAGAAACGGACTTTAGTATGAGGACTGGCCCAACGCCATCAGTAGCAAGAATGTTACAATCACAGCAAGTCCAATTGAGCAAGCCCAGGACGGTAGTAAAGTTTCGGAATGTGATGGTCTGGAATGTCAGGCCGATTATCAAGCCAAAAGCAAAAGGCACTCTTCCAAAGTCAAAGATTACCTCTTGCTTTTAGAAGATGAGGTGTTCAACTTGACTTGCATAGATCAAGTACACAGATCTAGCTGAATCAATGGTCCTTGTATATATATATTGGTGCGTTGACAACTTGACTAACAAAAAGTGAACCGATTAATCGCCAAGGTTTTTACTTTATCCTAGGACATACCTTTTGATACTCCATTGTGGAAGCTATAGCCAGTGGAAGCAGGCAGAAACAAGCTTCCACGATCGACCGTCTTGTATGGAAAGCTTGATAGATGGCATTTAACTTGTTCCTATTCTTGGGGGTATCCCCAGTCGCCATTGCAAATTTCTGCTATCCACTGAGCTGCCCCCCAGGACCATGCCACACAATTCTTTGGACAGTGATCCAACATTAGTCGGTCGGCTTATCGTGGCGTGAGTACATCTGCCATTCCAGCGAGCTGGCAAAGTCAAGCCTTCCTTTCTCAACTTGCTTACGTGTCACAGTAAGCATGGGCTTCGGCAAACCCATAGACTCTAAGTAGGCAACAGCTAAAGGTTTGTGTGAGTGCGGTAACCTAGTCATGAGATACAGATACAGATACAGATACAGATGGGATGGGAAATTGGTCATAGTACGCACATTCTTTCCATTCGAGATCCTTTCGTTGACGGCTCCACTTGAGCTCTTCAGCCATGATGTCTATTACCTTAGGGAGGGCTTCGAGGGCGGCCTGCGCATTGAGAAAGGCCAGTCGCGTGCGTCGAGCGAGAACATCAACGGCTGTCTGGGCGTACTCGTGTCGAATAGCATACCGAATCTCGCCATCAACAAATGGATAGAGCTGGGAGATGCGTTCACCACGGGCGGGGAAGCGCTTGTCAGTAAGCTTGCAAAGCGAGGCAACAGTCCAGGCACGATCACCATAGGACTCGGTCAAGTGTTTGGCGACCTCAGTCTCAACCCCAAAGTGCTGGATAATAGGGATGAATAGTGTTGGGCTAAAGCCGTGAGCTCCAACTAAACGAACCTTGTGCGTCTGACATTTGCCATCCAATATTGCCCCATCGTCAATTAGATCGGTACCGCTGACACAAGGTGCATCTGTAACAGGCCGGGGCTCAAGACAAAACTCTTGAATGGCAAAGTCTACGCACTCCTCTGCCATTTGCCTATAGGTTGTCCATTTCCCGCCTGCACAAGTCAACAATCCAGAAGCGGAGATATCAATCAGATGATTTCGAACAAGGGACTCGGTGTTCTTGGCTTTGGGGTCCTTGACGAGTGGGCGAATACCGGACCAGGCTGCAAGGACATCACCTCTACGAACATTTATCTCTGGGGAAAGATAGTGGCTGACTTCGCTCAGGATCCACTCGATAGACTTCTCGTCGGGAAGAGGATTTGGTGTGATAGTCGAAGGGGAGTCGGTGGTGCCTGCGATAGTGTTGCCTTGCCATGGGAGGAAGAAGATGACCCGGCCGTCAGACGTTGACGGATCGATCAATCCCATTTTTCCTGGACTGAAATAACCAGGGAGAATGACGTGAACTGCAGATGCTGGGGCCACAATTTCCTTGCAGCCTGGATCGTCCATTTTTCGAACAGAGTCAGTAAAAGGCCCCGTACAGTTGATGACACTCTTTGCGCGAACAGTTATGGGCTTGGCTGGTTGACCATCCTTTACGGAAACAAGATCCTTGACTATGGCGGCGCAAATGTTTCCGTCGCCATTCTTTATGAGCCCTGTGACCTCAGCATGGTTGACAACAGTTGCACCATAGAGGGCAGCGGTCATTGCGATAGAAACATTCATGCGCGAATCGTTATGTGCACCGTCGTAGTACACAAGAGCACCGACAAGATCTGTAGGTTTAAGCATAGGAAAGGCCTCAAGTGCCTTACTTCGAGTCAGAAAGTAAGACCCCTCAATGCCTTCACTGCCGGCAAGAAAGTCATAGAACTTAGTGCCGGCCCAGTAATAGGGAGCTTTCCACCACTTATCGAGGGGCAGCATAATGGGGAGCCAGGAACTCAGATGGGGTGCCGTCTGTAGGAAGTACTTGCGCTCCTTCAGAGCCTCCTTGACGAGCAAGTATTGGTTATAATCCAAGTTCCAGACGGCTTTCTCGAGATAGCGGACACCTCCATGAACCAGCTTGGTACTCTTGCTGCTCGTGCCGCTGCTGAAATCGTCACGTTCGACGACAGCTACTTTGAGGCCACGAGTAGCAGCGTCGAGGGCGACACCAGCACCAGTGGCACCACCCCCAATGACAAGTATGTCATATTGCTGGACTTGAGGCCGTGAGCTCCCTCGGAGTTGGTCTAGCTGCTCTTCGCGTGTTCTGACGCGAGGAAACCAAGGAAGCTTGAAAGTGCCATCAGCACCAAACGTTGGAGGCGGAACTGCGGGTGATGTATGGCCAGTGAAATCACGGGGACGGTAGCTATAGATGAGAACAGCTGCAGATGTAGTGGCAACGCCTGGCAGCCAGAACCGACGAATAAGTCCTCTTGGCACGCCTGCGGAGGCCGGCATTTGTGGCAATAGTACAAGCTTCAGCGGTAGTCTATTCAAAGACTTGGTGCGATACGGCGACGAAGAAGTTGTGTGGTATCTGGACTGAAACTATATGCGAAGTTGTGTGTCTGTAAGAATGAACAGATAACTAGGTGTTGGATTGTGTATGCGACATTGATGGGGACGATGTCTCGGTCGAACTGCAACAACGAACGATATCGCAGACCGAATACACCCGCAAGTACCTATAGAGAAATAAGAAGGTCGAGAACGGTTTAGGATATGTCACTCCAATACCCAAGGTACTTAGGTAGGTAGGTACCTTACTTGAGGAAGAAAAGGAATAAAGAAGAAGAAGAAGAAGAAGAAGATATTTGCAGGGAGAGAGGGAGAGAGGGAG